>PRKT01000035.1:1118116-1128116 GCA_003671525.1 Saccostrea glomerata | reverse complement strand
TAGGATGAGGACATCTTCATTATAGAATAAGGATTTTGTCATCCTCTAGATCTCTTGGAGGACGGGTAATCCAGGGAAGATGTCACCATTGATACCAACGGGATAAACGTAAACCACAATGAGGAAGCAAACAAGTAGATTAGTGACTAAGCTAATTATAAAAACATATTTTAAAGACATATCTGAATGTATGAATTGGTAATTGTGTTATTACATGTATTTAATTATTCCATTTTTAGGTACGCTGAGTAGTTAAATCTTCCAAGGCTAGAATCGAAAGAAGGACTTTCCTCGCAAAGTTGTCGCCTGCGTGGTTATAGCGTCTGCTCTAGAGTCGCGAAGTAAGGAGTCAATCCTTACGTCGCGGGTTGAATCCCCTTGTGGGACGTGGAGACCGGACTCTCGGATGTATAAACCGTGGTCTCGTGTGGCAAAAAGTGCTGACACGAAAAAGATCCCTCATTGCTCAATGGCCCTGAATGCCGAAAATAGAACAAATATCTAGCTCTCCATCGGCAAGTGATGGCATTAAAAATTATCAAGAGGGACGTTAAACAACAAACAATCCATCAATCGTCGCAAAGTTTTTCCAAAATTTAAGTCCCATGCAGAAGAGAATATGTCTGTTCTATCTGTGCTGTAGGAAACAGGTACATACTTCCAATTGCAACTTGTATGATCTGAATACTAGCACCTAAATATATACTGTTTTGTTGTATAATTATATTATGTTTGGTGTTTATAAGTGTACTTTAAGAAGCATTATACTTATAAAAGCCATAAATTGATACAAATTCTCTTCATTATTATTTGTAACTTCCTGAACAAAATGATGAAGGGGCTTTGCTGGTCAAGATGATTTTTCTCTCTCAAAATAAAGTTGAACACTTTAAATCAACCAGTTGAAGATGAAAACCCGGGACAACGCACCACTGTCTAGAAAATTTTCTACGAAAAATCACTTGTGGCATTTACCAAATCAGGATGTTAAATTTATATTGGAACCTATGGATGGGAACTGTTTGTTTTTCGTCCTTCGATAGGATAAATTCCTAATAATGCGCCCGTAACGATAGCTCGGGGCGCATAATGTTTGTGTTCTGTCTCTGTGTTGTCAACTTTAACCTTCGCCATAACTTTTGAACGATGAGAGATAAAAGACTATATATTTACTAAGTTCACTGATTAAGGTCATTCAAATGACATCAAGGTCAGTGACCTTGATTGTGACCAAGATGCTAAATAGTTTTTCCTAATAGAGGTATGCTAACAGTTCTTTTAAGGTCAAGATCTAGTAAATGAAAGGTGCCTACAGATTTATCAAATCTGAGAAATAAATTCCTTTATTGATGCTTTACAACTTTAGCATGGTCAGATTAGGTGTTCCGGGGCATAATTTGTAGGTAAACAAGATTAAGAACTGTATTTTAAACTGTCAATGAAAAAATGAGAAAACCAGTCATGAATATGGAAGTTTGTTTCATATTCGACAGAGGAAATGTATCCAGATTGCCTACAGTTTCTCAGAAAACGGTAATTAGAATGTCCGTGGCCTCTCTTTAAATCAATATCAAATTTAATATAGGTACCCGATTTACTTTTCATATGATTTCAAATTGAATGTAATGAAAATACCCTTTATTTATAGAATATACCCAATTCTGCTAAAGCCGTTAAGTACGGGAAAAAGAAAGTTGATATTGATTATGACGTCATAATATATCTAGCACCAAAAAAATAAGTCTCAAGTTATTTACTAGATCTTTACCTTAAATGGCACGTTCTGACGTGTGTATTAGCTTTGACAAGATATATCCAATCATGCTATGATTTCTGACCCCTTTACCTTCGTGTTTGACCTAACTCTTGTTAAAATCAACTTTGGTGATAAATTAATAAGGCGTTCAATATGCAAAAAATAATGACATCTTTCCAACAAAGACTCAGAAAGCGGGGCAACACAATTATTTAAAGGTACTTGGACACAGATTTGAAGTTAATTTTTTCTCTATAATATTACGACTTATATATTTTAATAGCTTATCATACAAAAATTAATTAAAAATCTTATTAAATTCAAAAATTATTAAAATTTCAAATTTTTTCGCGGGTTTGATTGACACATCCTTGCACTTTCACAAATTTTAATCTTACCCTTAATACTTAGGAAAAGTGGCAATCTTGTTGTGTATAAATGAAAAATATTAATACTATAATCCAGAAAATTCAGAGTAGACATGTTCGAAAGCAATACAAACGCACAATATATTCTCAGTCCGTGCAGTTTTGGTGAGCAGACTTCGACAATTGAACGCACCCGGTGAATCGTAAACAGTCAACAATAACAAAGCTCTTGCCCTGTTTACAAAACTGTGTACATAACACGAGTGTGATCGATTTGCACACAGCACTTAGCTCGGAATGACGATACTTTTGAAGGAATTTTGCTTTGTAACATTTCTACTCTGAATAAAATTATTTTTCTGGATTAAAGTTTTAGTATTTCTCACTTTCACACAACAAGATTGCCACTTGTCCGAAGGATTAAGAATAAAGTTAAAATTTGTGAAAGTGCAAGGATGTGTGAATCAAACCCGCCAAAAATTTTGAAGTTTTAATAACTTTTAAATGAGATAAGATTTTTAATTAATTTTTGTGTGAAATGCTATTGAAATATATAATTCGTGATATTATATAGTTTTTCTGAGAAAATATTAACTTCAAATCTGTGTCCAAGTACCTTTAAATTTGCTTGACATTTGCAGTTGCTAAGTAAGAACAATATAGTATAACATTATGATAGTATATTTTCTTTTTTTATCATTAACAATATTGCATAATAAGCAACATAGGTCTTCGAGTCTTCAAGCTCTCTTTATATAGATGTTTAAAACTTCAGCTCGTCCATACCCTGTACAAAATTAATTTTTCAGAGTTAAAATTCAAACAATGTGGATTCAAATAACTTCGTCTAAATTAATCCTGCTATTTTTGGAATTCCAGAATGTTCATACTTACTCATATTTTGCCATTTTGTCACTTTTTGATCTTTACTGTATAGAAATTGAGGGTAGGAATTCTGTTTTTCCCAGCGGCAGGGTTTGGATCCCGAGGCATCCATAACAACAAACCATCCCATATCTCCAGGACACCCATGATATGACTTGTTAATGAAGAAATGTCTTCCATGGCGAGCTTCCCTGTAAACAAGTTTCTTTTCATTCTAATTTAAATGCAAATAAATGTACAAGCCTTTATTGTTCCCCGCTTTCAATGAAAGTGGGGACATTAATATGTGGTATGTCTGACATTGTATATCCGTCCGTCTGTCTGTATTTTTCCTGTGTAACACTCATTATTGAGCGATATTTTCAAAAACCTTTAAGCTTTTGCAATGAAATTGTAGACCATTTATCCAAAGGCGTAAAGACCCGTATTGACTTTGGCTTCAAAAATCTACGTCAATATTTTATACATTTTGTGTTGAACACTTTGGTTTCAGGACCCCTGGGGTCATGAATTGAACAAACTTGAATCTACACTACTTGTAGATGGTTGCATTATGACATGTTTCATATTTCCTGGCCCAGTGGTTCTTGAGAAGAATTTTTCTAAAAGATGCCACTATTTTTTTTACTTATTTATATTTATCTCTCCTTCGAAGAAGCCATGGCCTTTCATTTGAACAATCAAAGATATTTTGTGTCCAGTTCGAAATTGGAAAATGTGAAAAGTTTACGGAGGGACGGACTACAGACAAAATGTGATTGGAAATGCTCACTGGAGCTTTCTTTGGTGAGGTAAAACCCTTTGTTGATTTTTAGGTCAATAGTAAAAAGGTTCAAGTTATAATTTCATTTAAATTCTTTGTGATTGCAACACTTCGTTTCCGGATGAAATGTCGAAAAGCCCGAGTTTTTGTGATTTCTTATGCAGAGCTTACTATGGTCCAGAACAGACTCATTTTGATTCTGAGGTCAAATTGTCGAAGGTTAAGATGCATTTATGTGTATCACCTCCTAAAAATGCCTTCCAGCATTTCTAATGAAAATTCATAGCACATTTACTGATGACCTACAAAAAATATTACATCAAGTATTTTAGATTATAAGTTTGAATTTTTTCCCCACGAGCTTTCTCCTATACATGTATATTCAATAACAAACTCTCTTTAAGGTATCCGAACTACATTAGACCGCGTGACAAATCCTTTTATGTCGGCACATTCCGGGTCATGTCGATGTTCTTCGTAACTTC
Source organism: Saccostrea glomerata (assembly GCA_003671525.1). Lineage (NCBI taxonomy): Eukaryota > Metazoa > Mollusca > Bivalvia > Ostreida > Ostreidae > Saccostrea > Saccostrea glomerata. The sequence continues at coordinate 1,123,859 of PRKT01000035.1, read as the reverse complement.
AGCAGAATAAACTTAAAACACAAATCAGCATAGTATTAAAAAACCGACTTGTTGAGGGAGGGGAATTTGAATTTTCTATTATATGAGAATGTCCCTATCTAGATAAAGCATGTATAAGTTGGCTATACTTGAAAAGATGTATAAAGTTTTTCCCAACAGATTACTCGATCTCCCATTGTGACCCAATGCTAACCAATCTCTACCCAGAGTTATCGTTCGCTTCGCTACAACAACTCTGTCATCGTTTAAATGCCAAGATTCTTGGCAAAACTTACTTTTGCATATTGCATCATAAATTATTAAAGTAAAGCTTTTATATTCTTGCTATGTGAAATGAAAGTTTTTTTAAGAGAATAAGAATCAAGATATCGCTTTTTCATCACATCTTATAAGGGATTATTTCTCGGCAGGATATTACGAACGTGGAAAATTAAAAACGTATTGTCGATAATGATCAACATAATTTAATTAGTTCGTAAAGACAAACAACTTGCAGCATTGACACATATATAGAAATGTAAAGATGTTAAGCTTCTTGTGGCCTTTATAAACAACATTTGAAAAAAAATAACGTCCTCCGCTTCCGTCCTACTTTTAAGACGTTGACAGAGGTATAAGTGAAACGATAACACTGGGTAGAGAGTGAATGCTAACACACACCCCCATCCCCGCATAATATTTGAAAAAATTAAATCTTCACTACTTACAGATGCTAACCTGGTACAAGTCAATTTTACTAAACAAAGCTTTCTATTCTTGTAAAGATTTTTTCCTATGTATTCTTATGCAAAACTTTGAGTCCTCATTGTGGCCACACCCTACCCCTGTGGGTCATGATTTGAACAAAATTGAATCTACACTACCTGAGGATGCTTCCATATGAGTTTAATCTTTCCTGGTGCAATGGTTCCAGAGAAGAAGATTTTTAATAGGTTTTTCCTAACTATTCCTATGTAAAACTTTGATCAGACATTATGACCCTGCCCTACCCTCGGGTGGTTATGTTTTGAACAAAATTGAATCTACACTACCTGGGAATGCTTCCACATTCGTTTCATCTTTCCCTGCCCAATGGTTCTGGAGAAGATTTTTCCTATATATTCCTATGTAAAACTTTGATCAGCTATTGTGGCCCCGCCCTACACCTGGGGGTCATGATTTGAACAAAATTGAATCTACACTACCTGAGGATGCTTCCACATGAGTTTTATCTTTCCTGACCCAATGGTTCTAGAGAAGAGGATTTTTAAAGATTTTTCCTATATATTCCTATGTAAAAAGATTTTTAAAAGTTATCATTCATTTTTTATTAATTCATAATTATCTCCCCTTGGAAGAGGGCTTGGCCCTTTATTTAAACAAACTTGAATCCCCTTTACCCAAGGATGCTTTGTGGCAATTTTGGTTAAAATTGGTCCAGTGACTCTTGAGAAGAAGACGAAAATATGAAAAGTTTACAGGCAGACAGACGGACTACAGACAAAGTGTGATCAGAAAAGCTCACTGGAGCTTTCAGCTCAGGTGAGCGAAAAAGGTTACCGGTATTTTAACGCAAGCAAGTTTTTCTGCAATCCTACAGTTTGTAAGATTGATCCCAAAGAAGTTATGGAACTTCCGAGGGATCAATCTCCTAAACAATGGGCATACAGAAAAACTTGTCAACCAAAAGTTATTCCTTTTTAAGAGAGTGAATATTTTTTTCACAACACTGGATCTCCCATATACGAGGGTTGTCCCGTAAAATCGTGGACAAAGCGTTTTTCTCGAAAAGTAATGGGCGCACAAAGCTGAAAATTTCAGTAAATGTTTATTTTTAAGTGCATGATAATTTTTTTGATAAAATATAGGCAAAAATAAAGATTTTATTATACTTGAATGTGCACGGGATATTGTCCTACGGCGCAAGGACGAAAAACCAAGGTTTTATTAAAGAATACACAAGTTTGAATTCAAAATAAAAGTTTTGAATACATAATATTTGGATTAAAATTATCCTAATTCAATTCCACAATCAATTTTGTAGTTTTTTGTAAAAAATTTAAGGCAAATTTAAGGTTAATTTTTGGCAGTTTCTCGAGCATTCGAAATGCAAAAGTAGTAAACACTACACACGAAAAATGGCGACGTTTTATGACGTTACGGCGCACCGGAGAGCAGTTCCGTTTTAATTCGATGTTGTAATGACACCTCTAGAGATTTGAAATGACCATAGAAGAAAAAAGATAAAAAAAATATCACCATATCTTAAGTATACAAATGAAATAGGAGTTTTCTTAGCGAATTCTTTTTTGATCGAGTCCTGGGGGGGGTACAAAACATACGGACAAACTCCTTATATAGTAGTAAAAGACGCTGTCACAGTAGGCCGCCAATATGAAATTTTCTATTAGTTGAATGATGGTGATAATATTGTCCGTAACTTACTGATAAATCTTCAGAAGATCGCATGAGGGTGCCAATTGCTTCTTCGGCTGTTTATGGAGACTAAAGAATGTGTATCAATGAAATTCCTAAATTTAAGTCGGACTCATCCAACTTCATTTTCAGCAAAGATAAAACGTAACGTTGTTTTAGACACTTTGACGTTATAATACATACGCCGTAAGGTGATACAATACATGGCATAAAATCACATAATTTGTTTATTAATGCATATATTTATCTGAAATTTGCTGTGTATATTACTAAAATATGTACTAAATAATAGTGAAAATTTCAGAACGCAGTGATGTTTATTTTTTACACTAGACAACTTGTCCACGATTTTACGGGACAACCCTCGAATATCTCGTACAAACCTGAAGCTAATGGAGAGGAGAGCAGGTCACGTTACTGAAAACTTTGCGGACAAAAGTATGATGATTTAACTTATTCAATTTTTACTGTAATAAACTTCCTTTTGAACAGCGATCCTTTAGTACTTAGACATGTTTGCCAGGATGTGGGCTTTGTCAAAGAAAAAAGAGAAAGCAGTGAGGAAAGAGATAGGTATCTACATGTATTATATTATGAATAGTTAGAATGGTTGATGCACTTGAAATATGACGATACAATGATATTAATGTTTTATTAGTTAAAGTAATCAAGTTCTGTTGCTGCAACTACCGATTTTTACTGTCACTCCACCATGCTACATGAAGATATGCTACTAGCCTTTGAACAGAAAAACATTTATTTATGCTGATTTCAATTATAATATTTTGGTAAAAAAATGTATTCAATGTGAATTTATTTTGATGACAAGAATAAATAAAAAATGAATTAAAAAGTTTTTTAAGCATTCAAGGATCATAGACTATCTCGAGGATAGTTCACGGAGAAGTTTGCCAAAAGGAAAGATATGGAAAGGCAGAGGAGACAAGAAAGGGCAGCATTACCACAGAAGAAACGTAGACTGGAACTGAAACAGGAGAGATTGACACAGAAAGGGGCAAAGAAAGCAGCTGAGAGTGACACGTATCAGTCAGGTACTTTTTAATTTAAATTCAATGCTTTTGTTGCCTCCTGATTTTGAAGAGTTTCTTAAAAATTTAATTTTTATTTTAGAAGTGGGTATGACTCCAAATATAGACACAGAGTATCCCTGAAGCTATTCAAAAGCCCGGAATAACTCAGGTTGATAATTTAGTTCACCTCCAAGTGAGCTTTGTTGTAATAGACCTTGAAACTACTGGGCTTAGGACGTTTATATTTTCATATTAAAGGTTTGAATAGGTAGTTGTTTTCAGAAAGAATAGATATAAAAGTATACAATTATATACATTTATGGGGGACAATTTCAACTGATTTTGTTATATTTTGCAGTCCAAAGAGGACTTATCACATATAACCCAAATTGCTGCCCAGGACATGGCTAGTGGGGAGAAGTTTCGTGTTATGTTAAGCCTTTCATCCCGATTACTGCTAAAGCAGAAAAAATCACGGGGATCTCTTGGACTGTAACAGAAATTACTGTGAAGGGTGTACATGTAGATGTTAATACTACTAAAGAAGCCCTTTCCAATTTTGTCTTTGAATTTTTGCAAATTGACAGTGTTATTTTGATAGCTCACAATGGCACAGTAATTGATATTTAGAGTTTTGTCATATTCTATTAATCAAGTAGGATTTCGCTATATGTTTTTGAAATGTGTATTAGCTTTTGACGATTCACTTGCAATGTTGCGCTGTAAAGTACCAAAACTTAGTTCATATAAACAAGAGTGCTTGGCAGAATACTTCTGCAAAGAATCGTATAACTCACACAATGGCACTGATGATGTTAATATGTTGGTAAAAAATTTGTACCAGAGTGGCAGAACAGTATAGATAAACCAAGGGTTACCAAAGATAAGCGATTACGTAGGGATATAATCCCAAAGTTATGTTTTTACACGTTATTTCATTTTTGATGGTTCATATCCCTCATGAAAACTTGATGTGTATTGATTTTTTTAATATAGTAAAACATATCATTATGCATAAGTATCTCAGTTGATTCAGGAGCATGCTCTACATATGAGCAAGGAAAGTTATTGACAAACAAGTTGATGAAACAAGAATATGTAAGCATATTCATAATTTTATAAGCATGCTCATAATTTTAATTTATAAGCATTTTCATAATTTTATAAGTATGTTCAATAGTGATGTGCATTAGAATGATCATTTAGAATCCGTAACACACATGGGCTTTGCCTTGTGTGCACTTGTTATTACAACATGTGCAATGCTATGTGTTTGTAAATTGAATATATGGATCATTTTAATAACATGTGTACCCTTATCATTTAATGTGTATGAATTTTCAATAGCGAAGTGCAACAGAATGATTATTTTATAAGCATGTTCAGTAGTGAACTGCAAAAGAATGAGTTACAATCAATACTGTCATGGTCTTTTCCGTGTGTGCACTGGATTCTTACAATGCTATGATGTGTTTGTAAAGTAGATATTCGGATCATATTTTTGAACTTACGTATTGGGTCATATGTCTCATCTTAGGAGAAAGTACTGTTGGTGTGACAAATCTGTGCTAAATTTATGTATTGGTGGAAATAAACAGCAGGTAATTATATTTGCCATTATATGTCTGGTTGTTTATCCTACAATAAGTTTTTTTATGGTAAATCTTACTAAAACTTAATTATATTTCAGAATGTACATGTAGCAATGCATTTGATTTATGGAGACTTTCAACATCACATTAATTATTTTGGGAGAATGATGGCATTCAAATCAATTTAACCTTTTTTCACTAAAATTGAGTTGTGATTTTTTTCTGAATTTGAAGATTTGATTTTTTTTTCATGAACATTACATTATTTTGTTCTGTATTAATACAGTGGCTGCAACGGTATTGTTGACAAACTAATCGTGTAGAATCGTTCGTGTATCGTGCGTGATCCTTCGTGTAACGTGCGAGATCGTGCGTGGATCCGACTCAATCGTTTGCGGTTTTAATCGTGCGAGATCGTGCGTTTAGAATCGTGTAAATTTCGTTTTGTAAATTTTTATCGGAATGTTTTTTTGTAAAATAAGCATTTCTCTTGGTTTTTCTTTTATTTATTTATTTAAATGCAAATAAAATGAATGAAGCGCAATATAAGTGTAATATATTATATCAATCAATATATTTATTAAAAAAAAATAATCATTTTGTATCACTTTAAATTAATTTCAAGGCGTTTTATGATGGATTTCTGGACATTATAGGGAGGCAATGAAGAACGTGCCTTTTTTTTATCCTAGGGTGGGGGGGGGG
>PRKT01000035.1:1089867-1118067 GCA_003671525.1 Saccostrea glomerata | reverse complement strand
GGTAAACTTTTTTTCAGTGTCAACTACTTTTAGTACCAATTCTTATACTACATTTTCGGTACATTTCTAATAGTGGGGGGGGGGGCCAAACAGGCTTTGAAATTAACATTTCCTATGGTGTTAGTAAGGTTGGGAAAACAAGTGGCCCCCCGGATACTACGCCCCTGTTTTTTAATGTGTCAATACACTTAAATGGGAGTATTTAACAAATTTATGCCATAAAAAAATATCACTGATTTTTTTTTCAATATGGGTCGGATACCTTTATTTTAAGAAGACCTCTATCAATTTTGGGTCAAAAGGTTGAACTTTTTAGAAAACTTGATGGACATGATGTTACACGACTTAAAAATAAGTTGAGTATGTCATAATCCCTCAAGATTGTAGATGCCTAAATTTGTTTATTTGTATAAACACGTTATGTAATGTTATGTGTGGGGTTTTTCAGAATTGTAAAGCTTCAACATTTGATAAAAAAGTTATGTAAGACTTTAAAAGTTAATATAAATATTATAATTTAAAAAAATCCCTACCCGAGTTATATTGGTATAACCTGGGTTTGAGCAGTTTACGCTTTTCTAAAGGTGTATGGACACGGGTTTGAAGTTAATATTTTCTGTATAATATTACGACTTATATATTTTAATAGCATTTCACAGAAGAATAAAATAAAAATTATTTTTTTTTTTACTTCCTTGCACTTTTACAAATTTTAATTTTGTTCTTAATACTTAGGAAATGTGGCAATCTTGTTGTGTATAAATGAAAACTATAAAAAGAAAATTCAGAGTAGAAATGTTCGAAAGCAAAACATACACACAGTATATTGTCAGTCCGTGCAGTTGTGGTGAGCAGACCTTAACCATTGAACGCACCCAGTGAATCGTAAACATCAACAATAACGGAGCTCGTGCTCTCTTTACAAAAACTGTGTACGTTTCACGGGTGTGATCAATTTGCTAACTTAAAAATCTGGACAAAACACAACTCTGAATGACGATACTTGTGAAGGAGTTTTGCTTTCTAACATTTCTACTCTGAATATAATTATTTTTCCGGATTAAAGTTTTAATATTTCTCATTAATACAAAACAAGATTGAAACCTCTCCTAAGTATAAAGAATAAAGGTAAAATTTGTGAGAGTGCAAGGATGTGTCAATCAAACCCATCCAAAAATTTGAAGTTTAATTCAATAACTTTAAGATGAAATAAATTTTTAAATATATTTTTATGTGAAATGGTATTACAATAATTTTTATATAAGTCGTGATATTATACAGAAAATATTATTATTTTACTTCAAATCTGTGTCCATGCATCTTAATGAGCCGCTTCGCGGTTATTTATACTCAACTGTTGTGTGGTTATGCATTTTTGTAAAGCTTCTGAAGAATGACAATGAAAACGCTGAAGCTTTACTGAAGATTTTGTGTTTTCTTTTCACATTTATAAAAATATTTATTTATTTATACATGTATATATTTTTATATATATTCTTCTGCTTTTAACTTTATGATCCACTTACTTGTTGAGAGAAAAAAAATTAAATCGTCCTCCTTTCCGCATATCAGGCCAGCTGCTTTTCTGTACTCTGCTTTTATGGAACCAGTTCATGTAAGTGGAGCCTTTTCCATCAAATTCGACAAATGCCACAGTCTTCTCTTTAGAAAATAGTTCAACTTTTACCTTTAAAGTAACAGGTGATTTCTCATTTAAATTAAGTCGTGAACGTTAGGCATCCGAGTATATTATCACAAAATCCTATGAACAGTACATTCATCGTTACATAAGACAACAATATATTAATATTATTTTGCTTCAGTCGTAACTTCAATCATGACACTGTACATGTATATCTAACAGTTCATTCACTTTTTAAAAAATCTTACTGTTGTGGTGAAAAGAAACATGAAGTTTAAAATAAATTATCTTCACCTTTTGAATATTGAGACATTCCCAGAAGTCAACTTTGATACTTCTTAGGATTTTTGGACATTGATCTTTTGCTGTTTCCCATCTATAAGACAACGGTAGGCAACCATCTCTAACGGAACAAGGACAGCTTTTTAAGTTTAAAATATCACATTCTTTCTTAAACTTCGTTTGCCACGTCTTCATGACATTTTCCCCTTTCCCACTCCGAGCATGAAAAACAAGTTCCCAGTCTCCTGAAAGTAATCAATCTATTCTCTATTTAAGGTAGGATTCTTCTCATATTTCTTGTAATTAAAAATTAATGAAATTTTCACAGAATCAAGAGGACAATATCACTAAGTGATGGTATCAGTGAGATTAAATTTGACCGTTTAATATTAGAGCAAGGTCAGGTCAAGGTCATTACCTTTTGCCTGGACATTACGAATAAAAAAAATTACTGTTTCCAATCATGCTATCCCGACTTGTATTTCAAAAGATTGAATGTTTTTCCTTTTTGCATAAAAAGATACTACCATATAGGACCTATAAGATTATATTACCAAATTGATATGGATAACTTAAATAAAATGGATATTGACTAATCCGAATTTCCTCTACTTTACTTAATTTTTTTTAGGATTTATTAGTTATTTTTATATGCTTCCTATATTTAACTTTTCCCAATTTTCACATATAGTAAAGTTGTCACGTAAAGGTACAAAATGATACATAAACTCAAAGTTTTGATCGTTTAGTTAGAGAGAAATAACACTTTTTACAGATTTTGGCTCAAATCTGTACTTAGATTTGAAGCATTTAAAAGCCAACATAGTTCAAGTAAGTGTGAAAAATCTTATTTAATTGATATATTTTGAAACTTTAGTCCCTTATTATGTTCCCCAAACGAAGTTGGGGAACATATTGTTTTTACTCTGTTTCTTATTATTATTATTCTTATTATTTTTCTTCCTGGGAAAATTTTGTACGCGAGTGATCTTGTAAACTACACATCCGATTTGGGTGAAACCTTTTTAGGGTAAGTAGGCATGTTATGTAGATTTGCGGAATCAAGGTCATTTTGCGCGCACGTGCTTGCAAGAGCGCGCACGTGCAACACGTGAAATGACCAATATAATGGATATTGCCGTAACTTTTCTATTTTTAATGAAATTTTTTTAAACTCATAATGTAAGGATACATTAGTAGTATAGACAAGATAGCATGGTCAAAATAGCAAGATCTCACGCGCATGCACGTGCGCTTCGCTCTGATTGGCTGAAACTAAAGTCTCAATATCTTTCTTTTTTCTTGTCATAATCCTTTGAAATTTTGAACATAGTCCTACATAATGAAGATCTACCGCAAGATATATAAGAATTTTCATGAAAGCATGCGCATGTGCGCGTGCTGCAAGCTGATTGGCTGAAACTTTAAATGGCAATATCTCCTTTGTTTTTTGACGAAATTCTTTGAAATTTAAAATATAGTCATGCATTAGGATATCCTACAAAATGATATAAAAAAAATAATGAAATAAGGCGCATGCACGTGTGCTGCAATCTGATTGGCTGAAACTTTAAATGGCTATAATTCCCTTGTTTTTCAACCAAACGGGATGGGATTTAGAACATAGATAGATGTAAGGGACTCCTACAAGAAGGTATGATCAACATGTACGTGCACGCATGGCGTGCATTTAAAACGAGTATATTTAAAAATACACTTGAATGAGTGATTTTTATTACTTTTGAACTGAATGCTTTAATATATAGTACATGTATATTAAAATATACAAATAGTGTAGACAAGATGATATGGTGATAACGCACATGCATTCACATGCGCTTGGGTGCAATGCTAAAAATTGAATATAATTGGAATCCTTCTGGGAAAACGTTGTTAAAGTAAAAAATGCACAGAGTTTGTCTTATTTAATGAAGCTTACAGGGAATATGGCACTGAAAGGGAGTTGGGGAGCGTTTGGGGAACATCTGTAACGGTTCCCGTTACAATTAGCACTAGTTATTAATTTAACTTACAATTGAAAATTTGTCTAGTATTTGATTGCGTAAAAATAATAACTTAATTCAATGTCCTATAATAATTTTGAGAGGCAGAAAAGAAGATATTTTCATACGCCAACATTCCACCAAAAATATAATACCTGCTAGTTTTCAAACACAGTTTACCATTTCTATTTAAAGTTTTATAATTGTGATGAGGAAAGGAAAATATGGTCTTTTAAATCTCTTACATCTAAATAATTATATAAAACATATCAACAAATGTACTTTGATTATTCCATCTAGTCAGAAACCAGAGAAGAATCCTACCTTAAGTATGTATGACGCCAAACACATTTTTATTATAAAAATTTTATGATTTACTTAAATGTGATCAATACTTAAGCTTGTACGGCAATTGATATATACAGTGAACTCAAAAGAATATCATATGTAGTAATAAGAATTTCGTATAAAGAATCTGAAGAGTTGAAATATTAATACTTGCAATTACCTTTTGCTGTCACTCCACATACAACATAGTTCAAAATAAGGAGTTCAATCACGATGATCATAATATGAATTCTCATATCTTGTCCTGTATGTAATCTACTAAACGGAAAAATTAATATTTTTACACAATATAAATTGAGAAGAGATGCTTCAAACTATTATTAAAGATTGTGAAAATGACTATAAAGAGAATATTACGAGTACATACTAAAATCCCAATGTTAAATATATGTATATATACATTGGTCTTGTTTAACGTCCTCGAAAATTTTAACATATAATTAGACACCACCACTTCCTGGGGGAGGGCTCAGAATTTAGATCTATACTCATTGAGGAAGCAGCGAGATATCTCTTTCGTGCTAACACCAGCTACAGCACGGAAACTCGGTTTTAACTGTCTTACCTCCACGAGATGCGTGTAGAGTAAAACTACTGCTAGGATAGATATTCACATATCTATTACGTTAAACCTATTAGTTAGCATGTCTTATTTGCTACTTAGAAATGCAGAGATAAACACGGCCATGCTATTCTTATGGGTATTGTTAGGTTAGAAAGCAAAAAATAAATGTCATACCATATAAACAGATCCACCGGAAAATTAAGTGAACAACGGTTCCCATTTTGTCCCCTTCCCATTGACCAATTTGTCAAATATAAATATAATTATTTATTTAAATATTGGAAGTGAAAGATATACATGTAAGACCAATTTTCCAAAGGGCTTTTCTCTGTCATATTTCAAACCACACGTTATCAAGTCGAATCTGTATTTACAAGGGTCATTGACCAATTAAAATGTTATAAAACATGTACATGTATTTAGCACTAGGGCAACCTTCAATGCATAGGGTAATTTTAAAGTGTCACGTGTCTAGGTGCCGGTGTAAAACTTTGGTATGTTTGTTTTTGTCACATGTTTTATAAATATTTCGAATTTCTTTTTTTTTTATCTTTAAGAAGAAGCGTAAAATAGGGGTGGTTGGTTCATCTATAATATAAAAGAGCATTTTGTCATGCATGAAATTTTAGTTTTCGTGCAAATCGAGAGTTAGATGGATAGCAAGCATCCATTCTCTGGCAGAGAAAGGGGGAATATAATGGAGGAAAGTCTGCTCAAAGATCGCGACCCTGTTTAGTGGACACATATGAACTCCATTTTGATTATCTTTTGATGTTTAATTAAGTACTATATATCACTTTGATAAACAAAATTAAGTTGTTGAACTTTTTTGAATCCCAACTCATATTGGTTTCCCTGGAACACAAAGGCGATAGTGCCGCAAATAATGCACTTTATTATTAATTTGAAAATTCCTTCCACTGATCTATAATATTAAGTAAAAACTTACGTATGTTATCTAAGTTGGCAAATATTTTGGGATTTTTGTGATAATAATAAAATTCATGCAATGCAAAACAAAATTAACCAGTCATGTAATTTTGGCATGGAAGTTTTTATATCAAACATACGCACTGGGCAATCAAAGTTTACTCAGTCCTATTAACTACACTGGGAACATCCTCCAGGAGACCATTTTCTTTTACAGATTTCTAGAGTAAGATTTTTAAAAATGCTTAAATTCAAGTTAGCAGATTTTTGTTATTATAAATTTGACTGTTTATAAATTTTTAAATCCCATAGATAACAATCCCTTGGCAATCTAAAGATCATTTTTCTGGTATCCGAAAAGAGTAGCCTCAAAGGAGGCCGTCAGAGAAACCCAAAATATTTTTAAACGTTAACATAACTTTTAACCACCGAAATATGACTGGAATATTGCCGACTTGGCGTTGAACAAAATCAATCAATCAATCAATCAATCAATCAATATTTTGTGTATAGTAAATGTGTCCATGAAAACGTGACAATTTATTATTATAATAAATATTTAAGGGGTATGAATACGTTACACTGATTATATTATGCATATACTCGCTACACTTAATTTTGATTTATTTTATCAGTCATTTATGACGATTTATTTGAATTTTGTCATGTAAAAAAAAATTTAAAAAAAGAATGCATATACATCTGTCTTACCCAATAATGCAGAGGTAGCCCTTTCCATAAAATATTGATTATCATACCTTTTTATATCTCCTATACCAGCATGACATTATTTAATTAAAATGAAATTTGATTCCTATTGTACTTTTTCACTTAGTGAATGTTATTTTGATTTTTACATGAACAAGCCAACAATGTAGTTATTGTTAAATTGTGATTATTTTTTAACAAAGTAAATCAATATATTCAGTATTTTGAGATAAACTAGAGGTACTGTGAGCAATGAGCTCACTAAATGTTACCCCCGCCTTACAAATGAATACAATGGCAGTGTCTATGTTTTGTTATGGAAAATCTCAAATCTGTTTCGGATCAAAAAGTAAAATAGGAGGTGCATAATGACAATATGTAATAAAGATTTTGTAAAGTTCTCATCAAATTTCATTCAGTGGTATGAGATGTAGAGGAGTTGTGGATAAGAGATGGGTACCCCAAAGCGTAACGGACAGACAGACAACCCGATTACTACATGTACATACGCTTTTCAAGCGGGGGTATAAGTCTACTGCAGAGACTGCTGCTCAGAATTGGATTACAAAACATGTAAATTATAAGAAAATGTTCAGCAGTGTAATTATTGACGATGTACAAGAACAGATTCTATCACCTGAGAAGCTTTATCAAATTTGCTTCCGATCTCTAATATCATCAAGGGTAATAAATACACGTAAAATCGTTTTTTAGCCATTTTACATTAGATACTTTTTTTAAAAAAAGTTTATTCTAATGGAGATTTAACCATCGATATTTTTTGTCCCCGCTTGAAAAGTGGGGGATATTAATTTGGATCTGTCCGTCCGTCCGTCATTCTGTCTGTCTGTAACGCTTTCGTTTCGACACAATATCTCGAGAACCCTTTGAGCTTTAGCAATGAAATTTTGCATAGCAACTCCCTATGGACAAATGAAGAACCCTATTGATATTGAGGTCAAAAGATCAAGGTCATAAATTCGCAAATTCTGTCTGTTATAACACTTTCGTTTCCGCGCGATATCTCGAGAACCCTTTGATCTTTTGCAATGAAATTTTACATAACAATTCCTTGTGGCCTAGGGAAGATCCCTATTGATTTTGATATTCTTATTACATCTATTAGAACTGTTTAATAAAGGGTAAATTAGACACCATGCATTGTGTAAAATTTTGACAATATCGAACGTGAATATATACATGTAGGTGACATCATCTTTCCATGCATATAATTTTCGTCGAAATACAGTAATACAGGAGTACGGTGGTCTAGTGATATGGCTTTCGCTTCACATAAGAGGGGTCCCGGGTTTGAAACTCGGACGATCTATTTTCTTTTTTTTTTGAGAAATACTTTTTTTTTACTAAATGATAGTATTCAGCATGTGAAATGAAAAATGCATGAGGTCTGGCTTGTACAAACTCATAAAATCATCATTACAGTGTGATAAATATTCCATATAAACAGAATCTTCTAGTATCATAGTAAAGAATAAGCAATCAAATCTTTATATCCATATTAGCATATTTTTTGTGCTTCAGTATACATGTATACAGTTTATAATTTACAAATTCAGTCAACGGGATCCGACTCCCCCCTCCCTCCCCCCGAACTGCGCATTGTTTACTTTTTCCCTAAGCGGGGGACATAAATTCTCTGAATTAGCTTGTTGTCTTTTTACTCCATAACGCTGTCCAGAAATCTGTTTACTAGTATATATGTTTAAAACGAAAATTTCAATTTATTTGTAAAATAGTTGCCCCTAGGTAAAAGACCCGGCCTGAATTACATTAATAATTGGATGAAATTTTATAATCATATGTTAAATAACAAAAACTCTGTGAGCATTTGACCTTTTCTTGTGTGTTGTGGCTCGAAATCCAAGCACATGTCATTTCTGTTTTTTAAGCTCTACAGTCCAGAGACTAGAAGAGCTTATGCGATGGTAAGGTGTCCTTTCTTCTGTACAAGGGTTGTCCAAAAAGTTCGTGGACAATGACGTTTCTGTGAAAATAAATGGTTCTATATAAATCTGTTGTATATCAAAATATTTCTTATGAAAGAACAAGTCAGAATGATACAGTTTTTATGGATGGAACGTAATATTTTTAGTAAAAATCAGGGTTCTTAAAATCGCAGATTATGCGCACGGACCAAGATTAAATTATACACTGATATAAAGTGTTCGGATTAAAATTATTTTCTATATAAAACAAGTCCAAAATCAATAAAAAATTTAAATAACACAAATAAAGAGGCTATAATCATTTTATGATATCTTAAGAATCCGCAAATTCTGTCTCTTATAACACTTTCGTTTTCGCACGATATCTCGACAACCTTTTGAACTTTTGCAATGAAATTTTACATATCAACTCCCTGTGGCCTAAGGAAGACCCCTATTTATTTTGAGGTCAAAGTTCAAGGTCGTAAATTTATACATTCTGTCTGTGTGTAGCACTATCCTTTCCGGGCGATATTTCAAGAAGATTTTGAGCTCTTGCGATGTAATTTTATACCAAAACTCCCTACATGTAGCACCTCTCTCATCCCTCTCAAAGTGTCCCGCCCCGTTTGTTTTTTAGTATTTTATATTGTATTACATGTCGGTATTTTAAGCACAGGGGCATAATGAGAGTTATTACGTATAAAACAGGTTCTCGGTGGACTTTATATTCTTATTACATCTATTAGAACTGTTTAATAAAGGTTAAATTAGACACCATGCATTGTGTAACGTGAATATGCTACTAGATCTTTGCATTTAACTTATGATGGATTATAGTGCTTCCGTGGTCTAGTGGTATGTCTCTCGCTTCAGATGAGAGGGGTCACGGGTTCGAAACTCGAGCGATCTATTTTTTTTATTTTTTTTTTCCAAAATACTTTTTTTTACTAAATGATAGTATTCAGCATGTGAAATGAAAAATGTATAGGGTCTGGCATGTACAATCTCATAAAATCATCATTCCAGTGTGATAAATATTCCATATAAACAGAATCTTCTATACATATAGTAAAAAATAAGCAATTTATTTATTGAATCTTTATATCCATATTGGCATATTTTATGTGCTTCAGTATACATGTATACATTTAATAATCTACAAATTCAGTCAAGGGGATCCGCCCCCCCCCCTCCCGACCCCCGAACTGCGCATTGTTTACTTTTTCCCTAAACGGGGGTCATAAATTCTCTGTATTAGCTTGTTGTCTTTTTACTCCATACATGTAACGTTGTCCAGAAATCTGTTTACTAGTATATATGTTTAAAACGAAAATTTCAATTTATTTGTAAAATAGTTGCCCCTACGTAAAAGACCCGGCCTGAATTACATTTATAATTTGATGAAATTTTATAATCATATGTAAAATAACAAAAACTCTGTGAGCATTTGACCTTTTCTTGTGTGTTGTGGCTCGAAATCCAAGCACATGTCATATCTGTTTTTTACGCTCTACAGTCCAGAGCGATGGTAAGGTGTCCTTTCGTCTGTACAAGGGTTGTCCAAAAAGTTCGTGGTCAATGACGTTTATGTGAAAATAAATGGATGACGTTTAAGTGAAAATAAATGGTTCTATATAATCTGTTCTATATCAAAATATTTCTTATGAAAAAACAAGTCAGAATGATACAATTTTTATGGATGGAACGTAATATTTTTGTAAAAATCAGGGTTCTTAAAAATCGCAGATTGTGCGCACGGACCAAGGTTAAAATGACATACACTGATATAAAGTGTTCGGATTAAAATGATTATTTTCTATATATAACAAGTCCAAAATCAATAAGAAATTTAAATAACACAAATAAAGAAGCTATAATCATGTTATGATATCTTAAGAATCCGCAAATTCTGTCTCTTATAACACTTTCGTTTTCGCACGTTATCTCGACAACCCTTTGAACTTTTGCAATGAAATTTTACATATTAACAACTCCCTGTGGCCTAAGGAAGACCCCTATTTATTTTGAGGTCAAAGTTCAAGGTCGTTAATTTATACATTCTGTCTGTGTGTAACACTATCCTTTGCGGGTGATATTTCAAGAACATTTTGAGCTCTTGCGATGCAATTTTGTACCAAAACTCCTTAGCACCTCTCTCATCCCTCTCAAAGTGTCCCGCCCCGTTTGTTTTATTATAATCCGAGATTCCTCTGACTCTAACCCCCGCTTTTATATTATGACTTGTGCGGGGGAGAGTCAGAGCGGAGGCCATATTGAAAACTGGGAATTTGGCGACACCAGACGGTGTCGCAACTCTGCCTACCTTTTACAACTTTATTTCGCGGAGCTAACTCCCGAGACGCGAGAAATCAGTAAAATAATTATTTTCCTACTTGTAAATCGTCATCAAAAGGATGCTTTCGCCGTTTAAACAGCCCTATCACTGACAAATGTAGCATCACTTGAAATAGGTCGCCTCCTCGCCATTCGACTGCTTTGCTGACTTGGTTTTCAGAGACCAGAAGAGCTTATGCGATAGTAATGCGTCCTTCGTCCGTCCGTCTGTCTGTCTAGCTGTCTGTAAACAATTTTTCAAAATGCTTCTCCCCCTACAGTTTTGGTCTTATTTCAATATAACTTAGCACACAAGTAGACTACACTAAGATACATAATTATGTGTAACAGTTTTTGATTTGGATGAACAGTGTTGCCGAGGTTACTAAAAATAGAAATTTCTGTGAAATTCTTTCAAAATGCTACTCCTCCTACAGTTTTGGTCTGATTTCAGTATAACATGGTACACAAGTAGACTACACTAAGATACATAATTCTGTGTATCGGTTTTTGATTTTGATGAGCGGTGTTGCCGTGGTTACCAAAACTAGAAATTTCTGTGAAATTCTTTCAAAATGCTACTCCTCCTACAGTTTTCGTCTGATTTCAATAAAACTTAATACACAAGTAGACTACACTATGATACATAATTCTGTATATTGGTTTTTGATACGCTTCCGTATCCTACAGTTTTGGTCTGATTTCAGTATAACTTGGCACACAAGAGGACTACACTAAGATACATAATTCTGTACATTGGTTTTTAATTTCGATGAGGGAGGTTGCCGTGGTTACTAAAAATAGAAAGTTCTGTGAAATTCTTTCAAAATGCTACTCCTCCTACAGTTTTGGTCTGATTTCAGTATATTTTGGCACACAAGTAGACTACACTAAGATACATTATTCTGTGTATCGGTTTTTGATTTGGATGAACGGTGTTGCCGTGGTTACTAAAAATAGAAATTCTTTCAAAATGCTACTCAAAATACAGTTTTGGTCTGATTTCTATGTAACTTGGCACACAAGTAGACTACACCACTTAAATACATAATTCTGTCTATCGGTTTTTGATCTCGATGAGGGAGGTTGCCGTGGTTACTAAAAATAGAAATTTCTGTGAAATTCTTTCAAAATGTTACTCCTCCTACAGTTTTGGTCTGATTTCAGTATAACTTGGCACACAAGTAGACTACACTAAGATACATAATTCTGTATATTGGTTTTTGACTTCAATGAATGGTGTTGCTGTGGTTACTGAAAATAGAAACTTCAGTTAAATACTCTTAAAAATGCTACTCCAAATACAGTTTTAGTCTGATTATAATATAATGTAATATAATTTATTGCTGTTTTAAAGTTTCAATTTCCATCTGCTTATAAGTACTTTTCTCTTCCTTTGCTACATTAGTACAAACCAGTAGAGCTTCAGTCTCGACAGAGACTTCTGGTTATAAGAAATATTGTGATATACAATAGATGCACACAGAACCATTCATTTTAACAAAAACATCATTGTCCACTAACTTTTTGGACAACCCTCGTATAAACACTTTTTCTATAGTTACTCTATCTTAGTGTAGTCTACTTGTGTGCCGGGCAAAAGTAGCCTTTGACAGCATCTTCCAGGTATTCTCGTGTGCACATAAATAACTGTCAGTACATGCTATGAACATTTGAGATTTTGACGCCATTTTTGTGATAATTAAATCATAGAGTAAGATAGTGAGGTGGAAATAAATGCAAATTTTTTAAGCAAAGAATCTGGGGGGATTAGGTGAGTCAAATGCCTACGCAAGGGCAGGTAAAATATCGAATTTAAAAAATCTTACAAATTCAACTTTTTGTTAAAGAGCTAAGTTCACGAAGTGCAAAAATCCGCCTAGTCATCAAAATAAGTGAAACTTCCTGACATTATACTGGAAGATTTGTATGTTGTAAAACATTTTATTTTTTAAGAATATCTTTTCTGGTTTTCTTTTTACAGCCGTTTCAATTTAGCATTGTTTTCTTAATCAATGCTGTCACGTCATTACGTTGACGTTGTATGCTTCAACACCGTGACGTTGACGTTTTGTATAAAAATAACACATAAACATTTATGGAATAAATTTCAACAATATAGGCCATTCTTCAAAATTATAGAATTTCAGGACAATGTTTCTATGAATTTTTTAAGAAGTTCTGAAAAATGGTTTTTTTTTTTTTAATTTATATGTAATTCAAAGAAATGAGAACTATTTGTTATATAATGTAAACACAACATAAAAATGCACTTATGACACTTACGGCCATTTAAAGTACAAACTGTATTAGAATTGAAGAAAGAAATTTTGTTTGACATTTTGCCGCGATGACGTATGATTTGGTTGATTTTCCTTTCCTGCACTCCAATGCACAAAACGTCAACATTTTTACTTTATCATGTTAAATTCGTCTGAATGCAGACTAAAATGTTAACTATTATTAATAAGATATTTTGATTTTGAGAATTGCTTTTACCTAATATTCAATTATAATTGTAAACCCTACATTGTATGCACGTGCGTGTCATTTTAAACAGATCTTAGTTGTCCGACCCTTGATTTTCCGGCAGATTCTAATTACGTTAATTTTGTATGAGGAGAGAACATTTATTTTTCTCAAAATGCTAACCTCAACTTTTTACCTTATTCCTGAATCATATATTGGGTAAATTTGAATGAAAAAACACACGATTTGCAGCCGTATTGCCTCTTTAAATAGAATTTTCATTATCGCAAATCTTGCTCGAAAGTATACACTTTGACTTTATTAGCATTGAGTTAGGTGACGACACAGATGAATTTGACTGTTGGACAATTCAATTCGCACGTTACATTCGAAGAGTCATGCATGCATTTTAATTGGCCGATTGGGGCCCGCCCACTTATCGCGCGTGGTGATAGAACGCGCCAGATCACTTACCAAGATGGATGCACTGGAGCAATATCTACGCGACATAGACGATGGACTTATCGTTTACAAGGAAGAATTCGTTAAGTTTGCAGTAAAAAGTGATGCCACTTTGAAATACCTGCGTCCATACGAAGTGGAGGGGATGGACATACCCCCAGTCTATAGGAGAATGTTAGTGGAACGGATCGTTAATTTGCAGACGCCTAGCACTAAAGCCAAAATGAAAGAACAATGCTTGGAGGACTTAAGTCAACGTATACAACCAAAAGAGGTTACGGTTTGAACAGACTGTTGAAAATCCTGGACCGTGTACCCAAAGTGAGACCAGCGCGACGCCTACCCCAAGTCGTGTCCAGGCACCGCGTACAGTCACTACTCCGGATAATTTCCTAGAGAAGGAAGTGGAAAGATTGAAAGAAGAAAAAGACACTCTTTCTGTATTACTCGTCCACAAAAAAGATGAACTAACTGATCTGAAACGAATACCAACTCCACTGTCTGCGATAAGTATCCCAGGAAATCCAATCACCAAATCCTCGTGTGACAACTGTCACCGGAAGGGGCATCGAGCACTGATGAATCGGGGGAACAAGTCCTGTCCCTTTATGACATGTGAGGGGTACCATGTATGCGGGCTAGAGGGAAAACATCCTGACCACAAGCAGTCAGTGACAGAGGCAGGTTTACACTCATGAATATATCAATAAATTTACACATAAAAACAGCATACCTTTTCAAATATGTATTAAACTATAAGAACTACAAGTAGAATCGTAAATGCAAACACTGCAATTTTGAATTAAAGGCTAAAGACAGCGAACAGATTGCAATATTTTTGTAATTCACTGCAAACTAGAAAAGACAACAGTCGAACTTCTTTCAGTACCATTTTTTTTCAAACACTACCATTACTCTTCTTTGACTACACTGCAACGCTTCTGTTGAAAGTGGGGGGGGGACTAAAGAGAGAGTACATGCAGGCAAACTCAAAAAATTGTACTAAAGCTCTTTTGGATTACTCTTGCACAAATCATGGTAAAGAATGAATGGATCAAAGAGGATCCAGATCCCTGAAAATACTGCGTACATATAGTTAAAGTATTAAAGCTACGCCTCGGACCTCTTCCCCGTGCGATTTGAGCCACCACCTCCTTTGGAAAATTTTCTAGATCCACCCAACAAAAAAATACAATCGGGCTCGGACTGTCGACTTGAATATAACCGATAAATTTAAATTAAAAAGAAAATCGCTGTCATTTGAGTGTTTAAATGCAGGGAGAAAATACTTTTGTGATATTTGTATGAGATGGACGCGCTGGCACGCCGACGCGCCGAATACAATTAGCCGATTTTAATATGTGTATTACAAGTCTAGTATGTGAGAATCCTGGCATTTTGCGGAAAAGAAGATAAATATACAATAATATTCTGTTCTTAAAATATTTTTTAAAATTCCCATTTATTCATAGGTTGTGTGTGTGGGTTATTTCTTCCAATTACCACACGTCCCAAATGACTTATACATGTACAGGGATCCTGGAGATCATGCGTTCACTTCAGATGTATGGACAAAGACGATCACACACATCATAACACTTAAAACAGTAATTCGTCAGAGTTAGAGCGGGGTGTTCCAAGTCACTAAACAAACCAGTTGATACTTGCCTTAGAGAGACCTTCGACAAGAAGCAGTCCCTGTTTTCTATTTGGTACAAATTTTGAAGTGGATTGTTTCAACATGACAGAACTGCACAAAATGCCAGGAGAACCAACAAGTTACTGTGCTGAGGAAGAAGGGGAGCAGAGATATCTAAGAAAGATCATCGCAAATAAACTTCTTTTACTTAAAGAAGGTGCCCCAGACATGCTGATTAGAAATCTCTCCGACTCTCTTGTTAATGGGTTACTGGGAACTGTGCTAAGGTTAGAGGACGATGGTCCAACTGTGAAATTTGAAGACAAAATAATTAAACTAAACAAGGTTACATTTAGTGTATTTGACCCTGCACAGTGTGCAACAATAGCACAGAGAAAACAATTCCTATTGCTCTGGCTTTTGCCATGACTGTTCATAAGTCACAAGGGCTAACTTTACCTAATGTAGTTGTGGATTGCAAAAATATTTTCCAAGCAGGTCAGATGGGTGTGGATTTTTCAATAAAACTTTTTCCAAGCAGGTGACACCATTATAATTAATTCTCGGTATCAATTTCAATTTTTATAAAAATTGTTGCCTTAATGATTAAAGATACAATAACTGTTTGAAATCGTCTTTAAAGTGACACAAAGTCAGACACAACACAAAAGTCGATGTCAATTATCGATGAGATGATAAAACAATATCAAATCTTTTAGATAGAAATCTTTGAATCTTACGATAACATACCAGTAGTTGTAAATCAATACGGTATTAACCCTGACGGCAGAATATATGCCATGAACTTGATTTTAGAATATGTCATCATCTGTCGTAGGTAGTACACTACATCATATAATGCTGACCAATGACAAAAGTCTTCTATTTCATTTATGTGGATGAAAACCCCATTTAGTCAATTTGTAGTCTGTTTTTTACAAGTATATTATTAATGTAAAAATGAACATTTCAGTTGAAAGTCTAGAAAGAACACCAACAAATAGGGAACTTCCGATGGTCAGTAGACATATTTTGGCCATTTTCCAATTAATTGGGATTGGACTAGGATTAGACAGTGCTGCAATTGAACAAATAAAAATTGATTACAAGAGTGAAGGTGTACGGACACAGATCTTCCAAATTCTGGATACCTGGAAAAAGAGAGAGGGGAGACTAGCCACTGTGAGGAAGCTCCTAGAAGTCATCAGAGAGTTCAGAGGGGAAGTTGATTTTGAGCAAATAGAAAGAGTTTTTAAGCAATGATGTATAAGAAATGGAATATTTGATGCAGTGACTGATTGTCTTTTTAGAATTGTCAAAGTATTTTTTATCAGTTTAATATCAGTTTAACATCATGGTTATATGAACATTTTGTGTGCATAAATATGAGTCAGTATCTTTATCGTTTTTAATCATTTTAACGCTTGTTTTTAATCATTTTTAAAGCTTTTTCATTTCTTAGGTCTTAATGATTGTAGAGCAGGAAAACGTTTTTTAATACAAGGCATCGTCCATCCGTATTCAAATTTTTGAATGAAACTCCAACTAAACCCCCCTTTGTAAAAAGTAAACAACACTAAAATATAACGAACAGTCAATGTTTATCCTGCAGGGACACGAATATAAATAAAAGCACCGTTAAGACCGATAGGCTTCTTTCTTGCAAATAATGTTGTCCAAAAAGGACATATTAAAAACTTTTTACAGGACACTTTTTTCAGCATTGGTTTTATTTCAGTGAAACAGGGCACGCGTTTGTCAAAACCATTCTATTCACTAATCTACATTCTTTTTTTTAGAATAAAGGTTGTAGTAAATACCTTTAATTACCAAAAAAGGCCTGAAATAAAGACAACACCTTGTTGAGCCCCAAACAATCGATAAATCATGAAAGAATGATAGTCCTTAGATGTGTATATCTTTCTTTAGTCTTCTACTGTCTTAATGTATACGCGGTTATTGCACAACAGTTTTGTGTGAACGTTTTTGTGCCCCTACATAGTTTATGTCGTGTCCGTCTGTCTGTCTAGATGCCTCTCTGTCTGTTTGTCTGCAAAAACCTTAACCTTGCTCATAACTTTTGATATACTCATGCTGTAACTCACATACGAGGGGCTACCAAAAAGTTCGTGGACTAGCGCCTTAAATTTAAACCGCTTTAGGTACATCGATGAATTTTAAAATGTTTAGTTATTATCATCTTTTTTATCTATAGAATAAACCACAAATCATAAAAATTCTTTTTTAAATAAATTATTAAAGTTTTTGTAAGAAATAGTATTTCCAGGCGGCGCAACTTCGAAAACGACGTTTTTTCGACCTAAGTGTAACTAAGATAAACGGTGTTGATATAAACATTGACATCTAAATATCCCAGCCCCTTGGGGATCCAGGTCAGAATATATCCTCAGTACCCCCTTGCTTGTCGTAAAAGGCGACTAAATGGGGCGGTCCTTCGGATGAGACCGTATAGGCCTACACAGCGCTTCGCGAGACTTCGCGAGATTTCGTTTCTGGAGATAAACAAAGAGGACGCCATATTACTCGAGATATAAGCGATTTGGGTATGGCGTTTTCAATTTTATATTGGTCTAATTATACGGCGGGGACAACAAAACTAATGCGGAAGTCAGAGACTGCCGTACAGTCCGATCATGTTTTGAAATTTGTTTACGACAAAGATGCTCAGTATATTAGGGGAATTGTACAAGCCTCCATGCGAGACCGGAGCTACCAGGTCACTGTAAGTTCATCCCATTTCTTTTAGATTTTTGGAAGAAAGAAAAGTTGTTTTTTTGTAAATCTTTATGTGTAAAGCATTAAATAATGCATAGTGTACAACACGTCCAGAAGTATAGATGTTTTATCGTGCCTATACAATAAATCTAAAACAAACTCTTTCCGAATTTCCTAGATTGAAAGCGACTATGTCATGCTATGTGTTACATATATATATATATATATATATATAATTCTTTTTTCTCTAAAATTTTCACGTTTCCATGAAAACACAGCTCTTTGCTTTTAAAATTTTTTTTTTAATTAATTTATTAGATAACTCTTGGTTCCAACTACACCGTTGAGCAAAGCACGTGTGAATGTGTGAATGGGTTGGATAAATGCCACCATAAAGCCAGCATTCTTCTCTATGGGTAACTTTATGCTGTTTATTTAATATGTAATTTTACCAGGTCTGTTCTGTTTTAGGTATGCTTTACCAACTCTAGGGATAAACTGATAAATAGAAATTATATGAAAACATGCACACCAATATGTGTGCAGTGCACCAATATGTGTGCAGTGCACCACGTGACTGGAGGTAGTAGGGTAATTATGCCTGATATCTCCAAATCCACTACTTTGACATATACATATAAGCATACTGGTAAGTTTAAGATTTATTTGTAAGACCAGGGCTGCACTATTATGTATTATATGCTATGATTTGATATTACTTTGTAAATTTATGGAACACCTTTATACAGGTACAAAAACGTCAGTAAAACGGATGTCCGCCAAAGTTGGATCAAACACCCCAAGAGTGCGCCACCTCGTCAGACTAAAACGATGGAGGAACTTTTTCCTGCCCCTGATCGATTTCTAAATTACAGGTAGGCATAGCCATTTATTATGGCCGTTTCTTGGATGCGAAACACAAAACACATAGTGATGCTAAATAACACATAAAAATTCTCATAGGGATATTAATTTACTCTTTCCTTTCAGTATATAATACTAATAGAGAGAGAGAAAGAGAGAGAGAGATGTAAACACACAAGTTTATATGCATATATAAAGGTCTGACATACATTAATTTAAAATATCACCAGGGCAATAGATAGACCTGTTGATGGCAATGACAGAGACTTCTTGTACCAAAAGTTGAGACAATCGGGAAGATTTTCAGGTGTAATATTTAAAATGTGACAAGTTTTATCTTGTTCTGTTTGTGTTAATGTTCATATGTATATTTATTGCACATGTTGCATTACTTTTTAAAGAAATAATTCTGTATCAGAGGAATTGTTAGAGAATATACCCAAATAGTCCAGAGATTTTGTTGGCAAATAAAAAACAGAGCCCTAAGGGCAAGGCTTTTATTTGCAAAAAAATTCTCAAGACTGTAGGATATATACTTCCTTAGATGTGGGAATTATTTCTAATCTGCTACAACAAATATTTTTTCCTCCTATTTTATTAAATACAGAAGCAAAGTCATCATAAATGTTTCATGACTTCACAATTGAATGCTATCCTTGTCCATTTGTATTTGATGGATTAGAAAAAAAACGTTGTAATCTGAAAAAAAAAGTTCATTATCCCCACCAAATTGAAATCATTAAAATCCAAAAGATACATCTTCAATCTTCCTAGTGAAGGCAGGCAATATTAGAGAAAACAGTAAACTACGTTCAAAACAAGAGAAAACAGATTTAAAATTATTGATTATTTGTTGATGACTTTTGTGATGTATAATTGGAGAATAATAGCAAGACATCTCTTTGGTCTTTGCAACATTTGTAGTAGAATTTGTTTAAATTCTTTTTGTTTATTACTAAAATGTGTTAGATATTCACCATTTTACATTCCAGTATAACTTTCATTGCTTGAGTTGACCACAATGGTCTATAATGTTTTTATTTCTTTGTGATCAATGGTCCTAAATATTTTAAATTTTAATATTTCAACAAAAGTACCAGAAAGTTAAAGTCCAGTCTTAAAATGAAATTGGGGAAAAGACACCTTTTTATGTTTGACATGTCAACTTATTTTCTGTGACATCACTGTGACAATACTTCATTCTTCACATTGCAAGGTACCTTATGAATAAATTTATATTTTCAAAGCCATGCATTGGATTTTGGCACCAGAGCCACCTGTACCTCAGGTGTGCGTTCCAGTCATTGACGACTTATTGAGTAATCAAGAATTCCTAGCTTCAGAGCATCCAATGACCTGTTTACGACAGAGACTACTTGTAAATGATCAACAAATTCAACAGGTATTAGAAATTGCAAAGCAGTACTAAATTTTAAAGTGTGTTTTCCAAGTATTAAGTGTGAAATGTTGTCTCAGCTAGTTGAAATGCTTATTAATTTAGTATTTTTATACTGACAGATTGCTGCTTTGACTGTTGGACAAAAAGACAACTGTCTCTGGTCTGCCATTCGTGAAAATCTTTTAACAGCTTCTTACTTTGGAGTTGTTCTGGCTGCAGTTAAAAGAAACAGGTAAAATGTACTACGAAATAAATATTTTGTCAATCTTCAGTTTAATGAAATTTTGTTTGTCCTTAAATTGAAAAGTTACTGAATTTTTTTTTCTCCTGCACTATTTAATAGATATCCAGTTTCGTTGTTTAAGCGCCTCTGCCAAGCCTACAACCTTTCCAAAATCAGCATGAGGTCAAATTCAGAGGCTTTTAATTGGGTTAGTTGCAACATGTTCTGAAGTATGTTTATAAACATATACATGTACTTCTAAAGGTGTTGCAGTATAATTCATGGACAATTTCATCAGAATATTCAGATGTAAAGATTGCCATAAATATTAGTTTTCTTCCATGGAATAAATTTTTAGACCATCTTGTAGCACAGGAGGAGTTTAATTTGAATATTTTTGGCCAAGTTTTGCTTAAAAACAATATCAAAAATACATTTAGTCTTTAACATTCACCATGACAAGGTGATATCAATGTTGTCTTTATAAGACTAGTGTAGAAAAAGCCTGATTTTTGTGTTCCGAACCCATAATATAGCCCCTGTTTCCATGGAAATAATATTGGGGACATACATATTTTTTTGGTTCAAATTATTTAAAATGATCAAATTAATAACTTCATGGAATTTGATGGAATCGGTAGATATGTAAAACGTTGATTTTTATATTTTTGTTGCCATGGCAACGGTTTCACTTTATCAAGGAAAATTGAAAAATCTTTTTTTTTACCCAATTTTTCACATTTTTGATAACGGAAAATTAATAGTTTTAATAATAGAAGCATGAATTATACTAATTCAGGTCATTTTAATTATAAAAGTTTGATCATTAATAAAATAAATCAATTTTTTCAATGAAAATAATATTCGAGGTGAAATATGAAATACGTTAAATTTGGCGTCTTTTACTAAAAAAATGGGACGGGCAATATCTTTGAAAATCATATTAAATGATGAAGCTAATCTCCCTGAATAAATTGATATATGGCATGTGTGCATATTAAAAAAAATAAAAGTTGGAGGGAGACGCAAACCTTACCTTAAGTTGTTTTTATAAGATTCCTTTAACATCTTCAATAATGCTTTCTTATATTATACTACGTATGCCTACCTAGTAACGTAGGTGTAACTTACCATGGATCAACAATGAATCTACCAGTAGGCCCCTAGCCTTGCCTATCACGTTTTGTACTGCCATCGTCCAAACGAGTTCATTTTCATGATCCAATGGTCCTTACAACTTTCAGTCAGAAGTCCGTTTGATGTAAAGCTCCAGCAATTGTCACATTATGTTTTCAAAGACACAGATAGCAAAAATTCTAAATTTTTAACAAGATCTACTTTCTTTCGAGGGATGTCAACATCAACGGTGCTACGTCATCAAGTTGTACGTCATCAATTTGAATTTAGCAATCATTCATGTAGTTTCGCAGGGAAAGTCTCAACGTTTTGTTAAAATGAAAGTCGTATGAGATAAATAGAACATCTATAATTGTGTGATTTGATATTGGCTTTTTCCAACTCGTTGAAATGGTGTATATTCGCTCGGCAAGCCTCGCGAATATATACACCATTTCAACTCGTTGGATAAAGCCAATATCAAATCACACAATATAGATATCCTCTATATATGCCAAGGTTGTGGACTTGGAGATTCCAGGGCACGAATAGTACCCTGCTACCTACAGTCACATGGTGAACTGCACACTTGTATATACCGGGTATATATATTGGTGTGCATGTTTTGATATAATTTCTATTTAACATTAAATTTGTTAAAGCATACCTAAAACAGATCAAGTGAATTTACAGATTACAAAAATTGCATATAAATTACCCATAGAGAAGAATGCTGGCTTTATGGTGACATTTGTCTATCCCATTTACACATTCACAGGTACTCTGTTCAACTGTGTAGTTAGAACAAAGAGTAATCTAATAAAATAAAAATAACCACCTAGAATTTTACTTATATTACTATCAATTTTAAAAGTAAAAAGCATGTTTACAAGGAAACTTGAAAATTGTGGAGATAGAAAAAAAAGAATTGTATATTGATTTATTATTATGTATTAAGACATTGCATAGACGCTTTCAGTCAAGGAAATTCGGAAAGAGGTTTGTTCTGGATTTATTGCATAGGCAGGATAAAACATATATACTTCCAAACGTGTTGTACATTATGCATTTTTTCGTGATTTACACAAAAGACTTAAAAAAAACTTTTCTTTCTTCCAAAAATCTCAAAGAAATGGGATGAACTTACAGTAACCTGGTAGCTCCGGTCTCGCATGGAGGCTTGCACAATTCCCCTTATAAACTGCGCATCTTTGTCATACACAAACTTTAAAACGTGGTCAGATTGTACGGCAGTCTCCGATTTCCGCATAAGTTTCGTTGTACCAGCTGTATAATTTGACCATGGAGAACGCCATACCGCAATCGCGTATACCTTG
Source organism: Saccostrea glomerata (assembly GCA_003671525.1). Lineage (NCBI taxonomy): Eukaryota > Metazoa > Mollusca > Bivalvia > Ostreida > Ostreidae > Saccostrea > Saccostrea glomerata. The sequence goes on along the minus strand of PRKT01000035.1, from coordinate 1,095,061 downwards.
TGTAATATGGCGTCTTCTTTGTTTATCTCCAGAAACGAAATCTGGCGATGTCTAGGGGGGCACTGTGTAGGCCTAACACCTGCATCATTAGGGACTCCTCGGCTGATTAGGTTTGCCGAATGAGTGGAAAATTTAGCCTGGTACCCTGTCTCATCATTGCCGAGGCAGTGACGCAGAGTAAACGAAGCAAAACACGGACAGGGAACCAGGCTATGCGTAGGAATTTGTTAAAAGTTCTCTTCTAAGAACAAATGTATTTTTGATAACTGCACAATAATAATTACAGTACAGTTTATATTCACATTTAATTAATCAGATTATGAGTATAAATTGTTTCAACAGCGATTACAAGTAGATACACTATATTTCAGAACGTCAGTTTAATTTGGCGACTATTGGGTCAACATCCTGCATTGAACAGGATCCCATAAGCCGGCTATTGCTCTTTGAGCAATAAGCCTGGCTAAAAACCGATGCACAGAATTATGTATCTTAGTGTAGTCTACTTCTGTGCCAAGTTATATTGAAATCGGACCAAAACTTTAGGAGAAGTAGCATTTTGAAAGAATTTCACAGAAATTTCTATTTTTAGTAACCATGGCAACACCGTTCATCGAAATAAAAAACCGATGCACAGAATTATGTATCTTAGTGTAATCTACTTGTGTGTCAAGTTATATTGAAATCGGACCAAAACTGTAGGAGTAGTAGCATTTTGAATGAATTTTACAGAAATTTCTATTTTTAGTAACCACGGCAACACCTTTCAACGAAATCAAAAACCGATGCACAGAATTATGTATCTTGTGTAGTCTACTTATGTGTCAAGTTATATTGAAATCGGACCAAAACTGTAGGAGGAGTAGCATTTTGAAAGAATTTGACAGAAATTTCTATTTTTAGTAACCATGGCAACACCGTTCATCGAAATAAAAAACCGATGCACAGAATTATGTATCTTAGTGTAGTCTTCTTGTGTGTCAAGTTATATTGAAATCGGACCAAAACTGTAGGAGGAGTAGACAGAAATTTCTATTTTTAGTAACCATGGCAACTCCGTTCATTGAAATAAAAAACCGATGCACAGAATTATGTACCTTAGTATAGTCTACTTGTGTGTCAAGTTATATAGAAATCGGACCAACACTGTAGGAGGAGTAGCATTTTGAAAAATTGTTTACAGAGAGACAGACAGACAAACAGACAGACAGACGGACGGACGACGGACGCATTACTATCGCATAAGCTCTTCTGGTCTCTGACCAGTAGAGCTAAAAACTTACGTATGTTATCTAAGTTGGCAAATATTTTGGGATTTTTGTGATAATAATAAAATTCATGCAATACAAAACAAAGTTAATCAGTCATGTAATTTTGGCATGGAACTACAGGACTAAGTTTTAATATCAAACATACGCATTGGGCAATCAAAGTTTACTCAGTCGTTTTAACTAAACTGGGAACATCCTCCTGGAGACCATATTCTTTTACAGATATCTAAAGTAAGATTTCAATGTTTAAATTCAAGTTAGCAGATTTTTGTTATTATAAATTTGACTGTTTACAAATTTTTAAATCCCATCGGATGGGACGTTTAATTGTGCCTCGTGTCCAAGATAACAATCACTTGGCAATCTAAAGATCATTTTTCTGGTTTCCGAAAAGAGTAGCCTCAAAGGAGGCCGTCAGAGAAACCCAAAATATTTTCAAACGTTAACATAACTTTGAACCACCGAAATATGACTGGAATATTGCCGACTTGGCGTTGAAGAATATCAATCAATCAATCAATATTTTGTGTATAGTATATGTGTCCATAAGAACGTGACAATTTAAATATTTAAGGGGTATGAATACGTTAGATTGATTATATTATGCATGTACTCGCTACACTTAATTTTGATTTATTTTATCAGTCATTTATGACGATGTATTTGAATTTTGTCATGTTGCAAAAAAAAAAAAAAAAGAATGCATATACACCTGTCTTACCCAATAATGCAGAGGTAGCCCTTTCCATAAAATATTGATTATCATACCTTTTTATATCTCCTATGCCAGCATGACATTATTTAATTAAAATGAAATTCGATTCCTATAATTTTTTGTACTTTTTCACTTAGTCAATGTTATTTTGATTTTTACATGTACAAGCTAACAATGTATACTAGTTATTGTTAAATTGTGATTATTTTTTAAGAAAGTAAATTAATATATTCAGTATTTTGAGATCAACTAGAGGTACTGTGAGCAATGAGCTCACTAAATGTTACCCCCGCCTTACAAATGAATATAATGGCAGTGTTTATGTTTTGTTATGGAAAACCTCAAATCTGTGTCGGATCAAAAAGTAAAATAGGAGGTGCATAATGGCAATATGTAATAAAGATTTTGTTAAGTTCTCGTCAAATTTCATTCAGTGGTATGAGATGTAGAGGAGTTGTGGATAAGAGATGGGTACCCCAAAGCGTAACGGACGGACAGACAGACAACCCGATTACTACATTGCTTTTCAAGCAGACTTCTCAGAATTGGATTACAAAACGTAAATTATAAGAAAATGTTCAGCAGTGTAATTATTGACGATGTACAAGAACAGATTCTATCACCTGAGAAGCTTTATCAAATTTGCTTCCGATCTCTTATATCACCAAGGGCAATAAATACACGTAAATTTAAATCGTTTTTTAGCCATTTTACATAAGATACTTTGTTAAAAAAGTTTTATTCTAATGGATAATTAGCCATCGATATTTTTGTCCCCGCTTGAAAAGTGGGGGATATTAATTTGGGTCTGTCCGTCCGTCATTCTGTCTGTCTGTAACGCTTTCGTTTCGACACGATATCTTGAGAACCCTTTGAGCTTTCGCAATGAAATTTTGCAAAGCAACTCCCTATGGACTAAAGAAGAACCAATGATATTGAGGTCAAAAGGTCAAGGTCATAAATTCGCAAATTCTGTCTGTTATAACACTTTCGTTTCCGCGCGATATCTCGAGAACCCTTTGATCTTTTGCAATGAAATTCCAAGGGGATCCGAGTCCCCCCCCCCTCCCCCCGAACTGCGCATTGTTTACTTTTTCCCTAAACGGGGGAAATAAATTCTCTGTATTAGCTTGTTGTCTTTTTACTCCATAACGTTGTCCGAAAATCTGTTTACTTGTCTATATGTTTAAAACGAAAATTTCAATTCATTTGTCAAATATTTGCCCCTAGGTAAAAGACACGGCCTGAATTACATTAATAATTTGATGAAATTTTATAATCATATGTAAAATAACAAAAACTCTGTGAGCATTTGACCTTTTCTTGTGTGTTGTGGCTCGAAATCAAAGCACATGTCATATCTGATTTTTAAGCTCTACAGTCCAGAGACTAGAAGAGCTTATGCGATGGTAAGGTGTCCTTTCGTCTGTACAAGGGTTGTCCAAAAAGTTCGTGGTCAGTGACGTTTATGTGAAAATAAATCGTTCTATATAAATCTGTTGTATATCAAAAGATTTCTTATGAAAAAACAAGTCAGAATGATACAATTTTTATGGATGGAACGTAATATTTTTGTCAAAATCAGGGTTCTTAAAAATCGCAGATTGTACGCACGGACCAAGGTTAAAATGACATACTATGATAAAAAGTGTTCGGATTAAAACAAGTCCAAAATCAACCAGAAGTCTCTGTCGAGACTGTAGCTCTACTGGTTTGTACTTATAACAAAGGATGAGAAAAGAAGCCATTGCCATCAGACCAAAACTGTAGAAGGAGTAGCGTTTTTAAAAAAAATTCACAGAAAATTCTATTTTTACTTACCATGGCAACATCTTTCACCGAAATCAAAATCTCATGCACTATTTCATGTATCTCAGTGTAGTCTACTTGTGTGCGAAGTAATATTGAAATCAGACCAAAACTGTAAAAGGAGTAGCGTTTAAAAGGAATTTCACAGATAATTCTATTTTTAGTAACCATGGCAACATTGTTCATCGAAATAAAAAACGATGCTCTATTTTGTGTATCTTAGTGTAGTCTACTTGTGTGCCAAGTAATATTGAAATCAGACCAAAACTGTAAAAGGAGTAGCGTTTAAAAGGAATTTCACAGATAATTCTATTTTTAGTAACCATGGCAACATTGTTCATCGAAATCAAAAACGATGCACTGTTTTGTGTATCTTAGTGTAGTCTACTTGTGTGCCAAGTAATATTGAAATCAGACCAAACTGTAGAAGGGGTAGCGTTTTTAAAAAAAAAATCACAGAAAATTCTATTTTTAGTAACCATGGCAACATCTTTCACCGAAATCAAAATCCCATGCACTATTTCATGTATCTCAGTGTAGTCTTAATAAAAAATTTAAATAACACAAATAAAGAGGCTATAATCATGTTATGATATCTTAAGAATCCGCAAATTCTGTCTCTTATAACACTTTTGTTTCCGCACGATATCTCGACAACCCTTTGAACTTTTGCAATGAAATTTTACATAACAACTCCCAGTGGCCTAAGGAAGACCCCTATTTATTTTGAGGTCAAAGTACAAGGTCGTTAATTTATACATTCTGTCTGTGTGTAACACTATCCTTTCCGGGCGATATTTCAAGAAGATTTTGAGCTCTTGCGATGCAATTTTATACCAAAACTCCTTAGCACCTCTCTCATCCCTCTCAAAGTGTCCCGCCCCGTTTGTTTTATTATAATCCGAGATTCCTCTGACTCTAACCCCCGCTTTTATATTATGACTTGTGCGGGAGAGAGTCAGAGTGGAGGCCATATTGAAAACTGGGAATTTGGCGACACCAAACGGTGTCGCAACTCTGCCTACCTTTAAGAACTTTATTTCGCGGAGCTAACTCCCGAGACGCGAGAAATCAGTAAAATAATTAATTTCCTACTTGTTAATCGTCATCAAAAGGATGAGATATATAGAAATTTCTGTGAAATTCTTTCAAAATGCTACTCCTCCTACAGTTTTGGTCTGATTTCAGTATAACTGGGCACACAAGTAGACTACACTAAGATAAATAATTCTGTGTATTGGTTTTTGATTTTGATTAGCGGTGTTGCCGTGGTTACTAAAAATAGAAATTTCTGTGAAATTCTTTCAAAATGCTACTCCTCCTAAAGTTTTGGTCTGATTTCAATATAACTTGGCACACAAGTAGACTACACTAAGATACATAATTCTGTGTATCGGTT
>PRKT01000035.1:1070912-1088894 GCA_003671525.1 Saccostrea glomerata | reverse complement strand
AGATATAAGCGATTGGGGTATGGCGTTTTCAATTTTATATTGGTCTAATTATACGGCGGGGACAACAAAACTAATGCGGAAGTCAGAGACTGCCGTACAGTCTGATCACGTTTTGAAATTTGTTTACGACAAAGATGCTCAGTATATAAGGGGAATTGTCCAAGCCTCCATGCGAGACCGGAGCTACCAGGTCACTGGAAGTTCATCCCATTTCTTTTAGATTTTTGGAAGAATGAAAAGTTGTTTTTTTGTAAATCTTTATGTGTAAAGCATTAAATAATGCATAATGTACAACACGTCCAGAAGTATATATGTTTTATCGTGCCTATACAATAAATCTAAAACAAACTCTTTCCGAATTTCCTAGATTGAAAGCGACTATGTTATGCTATGTGTTACATACATGTATCTATAATTCTTTTTTCTCTAAAATTTTCACGTTTCCATGAAAACACAGCGCTTTGCTTTTAAAACTGTTTTTTTTTAAAATTAATTTATTAGATAACTCTTGGTTCCAACTACACCGTTGAGCAAAGTACGTGTGAATGGGTTGGATAAATGCCACCATAAAGCCAGCATTCTTCTCTATGGGTAACTTTATGCTGTTTATTTAATATGTAATTTTACCAGGTCTGCTCTGTTTTAGGTATGCTTTACCAACTCTAGGGATAAACTGATAAATAGAAATTATATGAAAACACGCACACCAATATGTGTGCAGTGCACCACGTGACTGGAGGTAGTAGGGTAATTATGCCTGATATCTCCAAATCCACTACTTTGACATATAAGCATACTGGTAAGTTTAAGATTTATTTGTAAGACCAGGGCTGCACTATTATATATTATATGCTATGATTTGATATAACTTTGTAAATTTATGGAACACCTTTATACAGGTACAAAAACGTCAGTAAAACGGATGTCCGCCAAAGTTGGATCAAACACCCCAAGAGTGCGCCACCTCGTCAGACTAAAACGATGGAGGAACTTTTTCCTGCCCCTGACCGATTTCTAAATTACAGGTAGGCATAGCCATTTATTATGGCCGTTTCTTGGATGCGAAACACAAAACACATAGTGATGCTAAATAACACATAAAAATTCTCATAGGGATATTAATTTACTCTTTCCTTTCAGTATATAATACTAATAGAGAGAGAGAAAGAGAGAGAGAGATGTAAACACACAAGTTTATATGCATATATAAAGGTCTGACATACATTAATTTAAAATATCACCAGGGCAATAGATAGACCTGTTGATGGCAATGACAGAGACTTCTTGTACCAAAAGTTGAGACAATCGGGAAGATTTTCAGGTGTAATATTTAAAATGTGACAAGTTTTATCTTGTTCTGTTTGTGTTAATGTTCATATGTACATTTATTGCACATGTTGCATTACTTTTTAAAGAGATAATTCTGTATCAGAGGAATTGTTAGAGAATATACCCAAATAGTCCAGAGATTTTGTTGGCAAATAAAAAACAGAGCCCTAAGGGCAAGGCTTTTATTTGCAAACAAATTCTCAAGACTGTAGGCTATACACTTCCTTAGATGTGGGAATTATTTCTAATCTGCTACAACAAATATTTTTTCCTCCTATTTTATTAAATGCAGAAGCAAAGTCATCATAAATGTTTCATGACTTCACAATTGAATGCTATCCTTGTCCATTTGTATTTGATGGATTAGAAAAAAAACGATGTAATCTGAAAAAAAAGTTCATTATCCCCACCAAATTGAAATCATTAAAATCCAAAAGATACATCTTCAATCTTCCTAGTGAAGGCAGGCAATATTAGAGAAAACAGTAAACTACGTTCAAAACAAGAGAAAACAGATTTAAAATTATTGATTATTTGTTGATGACTTTTGTGATGTATTGGAGAATAATAGCAAGACATCTCTTTGGTCTTTGCAACATTTGTAGTAGAATTTGTTTAAATTCTTTTTGTTTATTACTAAAATGTGTTAGATATTCACCATTTTACATTCCAGTATAACTTTCATTGCTTGAGTTGACCACAATGGTCTATAATGTTTTTATTTCTTTGTGATCAATGGTCCTAAATATTTTAAATTTTAATATTTCAACAAAAGTACCAGAAAGTTAAAGTCCAGTCTTAAAATGAAATTGGGGAAAAGACACCTTTTTATGTTTGACATGTCAACTTATTTTCTGTGACATCACTGTGACAATACTTCATTCTTCACATTGCAAGGTACCTTATGAATAAATTTATATTTTCAAAGCCATGCATTGGATTTTGGCACCAGAGCCACCTGTACCTCAGGTGTGCGTTCCAGTCATTGACGACTTATTGAGTAATCAAGAATTCCTAGCTTCAGAGCATCCAATGACCTGTTTACGACAGAGACTACTTGTAAATGATCAACAAATTCAACAGGTATTAGAAATTGCAAAGCAGTACTAAATTTTAAAGTGTGTTTTCCAAGTATTAAGTGTGAAATGTTGTCTCAGCTAGTTGAAATGCTTATTAATTTAGTATTTTTATACTGACAGATTGCTGCTTTGACCGTTGGACAAAAAGACAACTGTCTCTGGTCTGCCATTCGTAAAAATCGTTTAACAGCTTCTAACTTTGGAGTTGTTCTGGCTGCAGTAAAAAGAAACAGGTAAAGTGTACTACAAAATAAATATTTTGTCAATCTTCAGTTTAATGAAATTTTGTTTGTCCTTAAATTGAAAAGTTACTGAATTTTTTTTCTCCTGCACTATTTAACAGATATCCAGTTTCGTTGTTTAAGCGCCTCTGCCAAGCCTACAACCTTTCCAAAAAAGATGCCATAATTTGGGGTGTTTGCAACGAGAAGGTTGCAGTTGATAAATACCGGACATATGGAGACGCAGTAGTAGAACCAACAGGTAAGAAGGAGGAAACTATTATCCCATACACTAACAAAGTCTCCATCCTTAATGTTTGCTATCAAACTGATATATATAATTTTTGATTTTCAATAGGCATATGGCTCCATAGTAATGGCGTACTGGGGTGTAGCCCTGATGGAATTGTACGTCGACCAGCTTCATTCGGGTTCCATTACCAATCTCCAGTCCTGACTGACATAATGCAAGCATGCAATATTCGGCCTACTTTATTAGAAGTCAAGTGCCCATATACAGCCAAGGAGAAAACAATTTCTGAAGCAATCGACACCCTTGATGATTTTTGCTTAGGTAGGCAACCTTAACAGAGTTCTTAAAAAAGATTCTTCATTAGGCCATCTCTAAAAAAATGTTTGGTTGCCCTCTCCCGACTGCCTTTCATGAAATGGCCCTACTTAAACTTTTTTTTACATTCCAGGACACAATATATTTCTCTTTTCCTAGTATGCCATCTATAAATATGTTGAAATTTTCTGGAAGAATGATTTTTCCACCTATCTACCAACTCAATGATTATAACCTGAGGTAGAAGAGGAAAATCCAACATTATTTTAAAGACGGCTTAAAAAAAGATTCACTTATAATTTACTGTAAACACTATATATATATATATAATTGAATGATTCCCAATAACATATAATCCTCTTGATTATTTATTTTGAAATGCAGTTTTTGGTCAATACATTATGTGAATATTTCTTTTCATTTAAAGAGTTTCAAGAATTTTGTGGAGAGAGAACATACAAGTTGAAGGAGACTCATCCATATTATGACCAAGTTCAGGGACAACTCTACATAACTGGGAAACAGGCCTGTGATTTTATGGTTTGGACAACGAAAGATTGCGCTATTGTAAGGATTGCCCAGGACCCTGTTTGGCAGACAAACATTTCCGTTCTTACAGACTTCTATTTCCATAGATTCATACCACACTTACAGCAATAACTGTAAATCCTTTGAATCATGTATATGTTGGTTAGTTCTATAGAACATGCATGTCTGAAGAGTAATAAATGAGCTTCAATATCTGCTAGTTAATCACATTTTAATCTTGAATAAATAACAGCTTTCAAACTCGTTCAGTTATTTTCTGGTACAAAATTTTGAGCAATTTCTTGCAGCAAAGGGTCTTGAAAATTTACCAACACACAACATAATTGAAATATTTTTGTACTAATATATCTGAGCTGGTGTGGGATGTGTCTCAGTATTTCATAATTTTTTATTCTTTCATTAGCACGTTCAACGTGAATTCTAGATCTTGCAATTTTTCTGCAGAGCTGGACTTCGGCAGGGGTGTACTGGGACTTTGCTGTCAAAAAGGGTGGTATATTAAGATGAACACCTTGTGGCAAGAGTTTATGTATTGTGAACCCTTTATCAGCAAGAATCATATCACCAGGAGACAGCTGATTCAGAAGTCCACAATGCTCAACAATTGCCACATCTGAAGTACTTCCTGGATACAATTTACTTGCAAATACAAGTGCACCATTTGGTGCAACACCAGTGACACTCTTGACTGTGTGGGAATTTTTATACCCACTGTAGGTACTAGCTTGTAGCCTCATGTCATTACCAGGAACATCCTGTGTAATTTCAGTAGCATCAAGCACAATGCGACATGCACTGAAATCGCCAAAACTTGTTGGCATTGAGCCTTTGCATTTTTGCAAAGTTGGAATGTTATTTTCTACTAACCCCTCATACAAAATTTCATGCATTGCACAGATTTGTGAAGTTACAATATTGTTCACCGAGGATGCACTTGTGTTGAACCTCTCAGCAAGATCTAAGAGTGGAGTGTTCATGGTAAGTTTCATGAGGGTCATAAGCAGCTGATCACTTTGTGAAATAAATGAAGGTGTCCATCCATCGATGTACTTGATGGTGAATCTGCGCATCATTTCATCAATGGCTTGAAACATGTCTGGTCTTAGACTAGTATACATCAGCATCTACATAAATAATGATATTCTTAACACTGCATTTGCTTTGGACCATATTATACAATGGCCAGTAATGCTGTGAAATGTTGCAAATGAAATTTCACTCAATATTTTAACAGTATAACAAACATGCATGTGAATACAAAAATTTAATTTCAATTTGACACTGAAAAGAATCTGTCCAGCAGAAAAACATTTTTTTTTCTCCTAAGTAAATTATTTCAATTAATATTATATTTAATCGCTAGCTGTCCACATCCTTGGTAGATGTAATATTTCTATGGAACTGTTCAGCAGTCTGTATATCTATGGAACTGTCCAGCAGTCTGTATATCTATGGAACTCTCCAGTAGTCCATCCATTTTCATTTTTATTAACACTGAAAATTAAATTATAAACCACAAAGCATCTTGTTGCAAAGAAAATTTGTAGCAAGTAGATAAAAGCATAAAGAATTAAATTGTTTTTGGTTGGTGGGTTCTTTGTCGCACTTAGAATGAACATGTACTAGTATAATGGACTTAAAAACAGAGAACTATAATTTTCTAAAGGATATAAATATAATCTAAAAATGACCACAACCTGAACCACCCTCTTAACCTTGAATGATATTTAGTGCAAGACCTACCTTTCCTTCATCTCCTATTATGTCCTCTAAAGTAAAGGCTCTTTTCCTAGACATTGCCTGAATCTGCCTTGTCAGTTCTTCCACTTGCAGTTTCAAATTCTATTGAAGTAAATCAATTTAGTTTTATACATAAAAGAATTTTCACAAAATAATGATGAAAATGTTACACCATACTGAGTATATAGGTCCCTGGTTACACAAAAAAGCTATTAAAAAAACAAACCTTGTGCTCCTTAGTTAACCGTTGGAATGAAAGCTGGTATGGGTGGTCAATTACATGTGGAGGAAGAGGAGGGACAAAGGCATCATCAGATATGCTGCCTTCATCCGTGTTCACACACTGCACCTGGTTGTCTAATTCTCTCTCGTATTTAACAGTTCTACTTGGAAAAATTATGTCTGTGATTACTGCAAGTATTTTAGATGAATTCTTTTTTAATTTATTTTTACTGCACAAAATTTACCTTGAAATTTCATTTGGGTCAGGAAAATCAAACCCGGAACTCCAGGGAAACTGTGTAGGACCATTCTCCTTTTTTTCGTCCTTGAAATGGCAACTGCATATCCTGTCCATATTGAGATTAACACATCTATCCTTGCGTCTAGAATTAGATCAAATTCATACATAAAGCCGTTGTCACAAGTTATTCACATCAAACAGAGGATTAATCATTCAACTGTGCCCCCCCCCTTTTTACGATTTTGACACACAATTTTAGGTATTTAATGCACCTTACCTGCAAAGTCTCTCCCATTTCTTTGCCAATGCTTGATTCGGTGGAAATCTAAACATTCTACATTTCTTCTGTAACCCTTGATGGTTACAACCAAAGACGAAGCAAATAGTCATAGTCGTGATGTTACACAGCCAAAGTTTGTTTATCTCCGGAAGCTATTTACCGGAAGTTACGTAGCGCGAGACTGTGTAGGCCTATGCTACTCCTCTTACAGTTTTGATCTGTAACCCTTGATGGTTACAACCAAAGACGAAGCAAAAAGTCATAGTCGTGATGTTACACAGCCAAAGTTCGTTTATCTCCGGAAGCTGTTTACCGGAAGTTACGTAGCGCGAGACTGTGTAGGCCTATTTCGATGAACGGTGTTGCGGTGGGTTTCTAAAAATAGAAATTTCTGTGAAATTCTTTCAAAATGCTACTCCTCCTACAATTTTGGTCTGATTTCAATATAACTTGGCACACAAGTAGAACACAATTAGATACATTATTCTGTATATCGAATTTTAATTTTGATGAACGGTGTTGCGGTGGTTACTAAAAATAGAAATGTCTGTAAAATTGTTTCAAAATGCTACTCCTCCTACAGTTTTAGTCTGATTTCAATATAATTTGGCACACAAGTAGACTACACTTAGAACATAAAGAGATTTTATCAACAATCATTATTCTATTTATTGCTGTTGTAAAGTTTCAAATCCCAGCTGCTTAAGTACTTTTCTCTTCCTTTGCTATAAGTTCAAACCAGTAGAGCTTCAGTCTCGACAGAGACTTCTGGTCTAGTCATGGGACCCTTTTGGGTTCCATCCGCCGGTAAACTAGCTGCAGATCTGTAGCTATCCGAATAAAAATATATATTGACAGACCGGATAGCTACAGTGCCACCCATTGAAAAAATTGTATATTTATTGCGCACAGACTAGTCTGGTAATGGTCAATGTAAAGATGTCAAATAAATTCATAATATCCCAAAGAAAGGTCTTGTCACAATGAATATAACTTTATATTAACAAGACTCAATGCGGTAAGCTGTCATTTTATAGTACATTGTTCAACTATGATGCTTGAAGAAACTGGAAATCCAACCATACTTGTGTTTTCCACTTCATAAGAATTTATTATCTTATTTTTCCAAGTTAAGAATAAGTGCACATAAGTTGTACGTAGAAACAGGTAGATACTGTAATCCTGTCATTCCTAGAGAAAATAGATTTTGTTTCCAATGTAAAACTATTGTTGAAGATGAAAAACACTTTTTACTTGATTGTCCTGTGTATAAAAATGACAGAAAAAAGTATTCTAGGTTACTAGATGTTAATAACTTATCTTGTTTGCTTAATCCACATAACTTTATATCTACGAAACAAATCTGTTTATATATCAGAGACTGTTTTGATATTAGAAACAAGCTTACAATAGTATAATATTTTGCAATACATGTATATGGCTAACAACACATTTCTGTATATAAATATGTGCTTTAGTTCCAATAAAGAATTGAATTGAATTGAATATATCTACATCCAGCTTGAAGGTGACGATATGGCTTCACACAGCTTCGCATTGACCTTTCAAATTAACCACTGTGACGAAATGTAAGTCCAAGGATTCCTGTCGGTTGTAGACATTTCCTGGTATCCAGATGTAGGTCCAAGGATTCCTGTCCCTGTAGACATTTCCTGGTATCCAGATGTAGGTATAAGGATTCCTGTCTCTGTAGCCAATTCCTGGTATCTGGAAGTATAAAACTTAAACGGCAGAAACAGTATACGAGTCAAAATAATTATGTGGGGGTTGGGATGGGAGGGTATTTTACACTCTAATTTCTATACCATCCGCTGGTTACAGGCCTTTATTGAAAAAGGAAGTGGGGATGCTGTAAATTCAGAGTGATGCGCGAGATGCATATAAAATCCCGGTCCAAGTTTCCGGATTACACATCAGACTGATCTACACAATTATCAACAACACAAACCAATTTTAAATCTACACAATACATAAATCCAAATTAATATTAGTTTAATGCTAATTATAAAGAGGAGAGCTTTGATAACGGCACATATTTACAGACAAGCTGAAATAAGTGCAATTATCAAAGACAAAAATGACTTATCCTACCCAGACCCCTACAATTCAATACACAAGACTAATTGCTTGCATTTGTAGCATTACTTATGAATTTCTAGAATTAAAAACACATTTTTAATTTAATAGTTCATTGTATGGCATATATTGGCCACAGTGGTCAGAAAAATGAATTTACAACATCAACTTTGGGGTCGCCAGACAACAGGGCTCACCCCCTACAACAACATATTATGTGTCGTCCGAAATGGCAAGTAGCATGCTGGGTTGATCACAATCATGCTATCGACACATCAACATATCATTTAATATACAACTCTTTACTTTAAACTGTCTATATGAAAAAATTACTAAATCAACTAAATCAACATCAACGTATCAACAGTCAACATAATATATCTACATCCAGCTTGAAGGTGACGATATGGCCACATCGGCACCTGATGAATGTGTGCGTTTGCAGACATACAATCAGGTTGCCCACCGCCACATGGTGGGGGTAGGAACCTTCAAGATGACCACTGTGCCTCTGCCAAAAACTTTGATAATTGTTAACAAGGAAATTCTTTGCTTTTACTCCCACTGGCAAAATACTCCAGGGCCCCTTGAATGTTGTTGAGGAAATTCCCTAACTCTGACAAATGAGTTCCGTCTGAGTGATACAATTGTACAGGTTTACCTACAAATTGGGAATGCATGATAATTCTCCCCCCATATTGAAATACCTGTTTTGCTGCCCATCTGTTTAGCCTATCCCTTGCCTGCTCCATTGCTCTAATGTTACTCGAGTGTCTCCGTGAAATGCGGAGGAGGAGAAAAGACCAAACGAGAGTAGTGTTGGTGAAGATACTTGACAGTAATTTGATGTCCCACTTAATTCTGTACAATAATTTTGACAATTTAATTTGACCCAGATACTTGCCTGCTCCATTGCTCTAATGTTACTCGAGTGACTCCGTGAAAAGCGGAGGAGGAGAAAAGACCAAACGAGAGTAGTGTTGGTGAAGATACTTGACAGTAATTTGATGTCCCACTTAATTCTGTACAATAATTTTGACAATTTAATTTGACCCAGATCATTGGCCCCACAATGAATCAGTAAATATCTTGGAGGATCCTCTAATGTTGCCAAGTATCTAACCTTCTGAACTAGGTCAATAAATTTTAAACCCCCGTACCCTTGCCACCAAATATCTACCCATCTTTGGTTCAGCCCAAGGCTCCATCCCCCCGGTCTTAATCTTGCTGCTATGGATGCCCTTTTTATAATTGATGAGCCAATAATCCAAACTATAATTCTGCCTGGTTTTGGGTACCCTGTAATATTAATTAACAGATGCATGCCACTTAGATTAAATGTGCTAATTATGATAAAGGAGATGTTCGACTAAGTGGAGATCTTATATAAGTCTGGAAGGCACTTGATTTCCATCTGCCAGCTATTTTAATTTCTTCATCTGAAAAACCCTTGTCTGCTGCTGTTGTTGCAGCCCCTATCCTAAAAGAATGAGACTTGTAATACTTGCTCTCTAGTCCAATAGCTACAATGACTTTATCTAAAACTGCTGAAAATTGATATCTTGTAAGTGGCTTTCCTCCAAAATGACAAAACAAGGGGCCCGGAAAGTTTGGCCTTACTTCCAAAAACTTAGCCATTGCCTGCACTGGACAAATAATTGAACCATGATTATTTACCACTACTTTTACCCCCTTTCCCAACTGATCAGTTTTAGAGCACCTTATACACAATGTCACTTGATTATTTTGTTTGTTCACATCACCAATTCCCAAAATGGTTTGAGAGTTGTTGCCCTTAGATATAGCTAATTCTCCCACCCTCAGAAAGGCAAAAAATGCTAATGTACATGCTGCTGTGAATAATTTAGCTTCATAAAAACTTGAGCACACACTGCTCAATGCCCCCATTAATCTAGCCAAAATTTTTTCTGTAATTGGCAACCTTGTATCAACCCTAGAATTGAGACGCTTGAAATTCTCCAACAGTTTAGAAACAATAAACCTATTAGTTGCGTCTTCGAATCCATTTATCTTGCGTTCATAGCCAATAGCCCCTACATAGGCTCTAGCCGTAGATTCTGCATAGCCATTAAGTGATAGGTAAGCGATAAAGTTAACTATTTGCTCCACAGGAGGAGGCCAGATAATTTTTTCATTTGACATATTTCTGAACTTGTGGAATGCTATGATCCCTGTTTTATAGGTTACTGTAGTATTGTAGGAATTGGGTGCAATCAATAGTCGAGAAACTTCCCTCTGGACATCAGACTGTGAAATGTGGATGGAATGGGATCTGGGACCTGGTTTGCTGTTGGAGCAAGTTGTCAGAATCTTCCCCACTGTTTACGAGAAAGAGCATCTGCTATACCATTATCAATGCCAGAAATATGTTTGGCTTTAAATATAATATTATATTGCATAAGCATCAAAACTAGCTTCCTTATTAAAAACATAATTCGCGGAGACCTTGACGACTGATTGTTCAGGATGCTTACCAAGGCAATATTATCTGTATGAAATTGAACCTTATGACAGCTAAGTTCCTCCCCCCAAAGCATAACTGACAACACTATAGGGGCTAACTCAAGAAATGTTATATCCCTGATGATATCATGATTCTCTCATTCTAAAGGCCATTCATAATAAACCCACCTTCCTTATAAATAGCACCCACAACCAAAACCAATAGCTCCTGCACTGTCTGTGTAGAGCTGTATTGCTCTTGAATTCACCAATTCTGAACATGGGAAGAAAGCTACTCCGTTGAAATGGTCTAAAAATTTAACCCACATTAACATATCCTCTTTCAATGCCATAGTTATTCTAATGTGACTATTGGGACTGGAAATGCCAATCATAGAATCATAAAATCTTCTGTTGAATGCCCTACTTCCCCTGATAGCCTTGGAAAAGAAATTGAGCTTTCCGACTAATGATTCCATTTCTTTCAACTTAACCTTTGACCTTTCCATTAAAATACCAAGCAGACCTTTGAGTTCCTGTATTTTGTCCCTTGGGATTCTTACAATTTTAAGCACCGTGTCGATTTCCAACCCTAAAAACACTAAACAAGTAACAGGTCCTTGTGTTTTATCTCCTGCTAAAGGAACCCCAAAATCTTTGCACACAACCTCGAATAGTGTCATTAATTGGAAACATTCACCTGATCCCCTACTCCCTGCAAAGATAAAATCATCTAAATAGTGCTCTACTGTATTTAAACCAGATTCATTTGTTATAATTAACCGACTGCAAAAATGTTGAAAAAATTTCTAAAATTGAACAAGAAATGGAACATCCCATGGGGAAGCACTTGTCAAAATAGTATTGATCCTTAAATCTAAATCCTAACAGATCAAAGTCCCCAGGGAATATTGGGAGTAACCTAAATGCACTTTTAATGTCGACCTTTCCTAACTCAGCACCGGGTCCTAACTGATTTATCGTATCGATTACTGTATCAAAAGCTGTATATTTAACACTGCACTGTTCTGGGTCAATAAATGAGTTAATGCCAAGGGATGGTGGGTATGATAGATGTGTAATCATCCTCCAACCACCACTTGACTTTGGAACTAGACCAATGGGAGAAATGTGCATATACATGTAAGGTATAGGTGGGTGTGAAAATGGGCCCAGCACCCTTCCCTCCTGTACTTCTTTAACAATTTTTTCTTGCAACTGATTAGGGAATTGCCTAGCCGAAAGCAAATTCTCAGATAAAATAAACATTCTTGGACCTGAATAATTTAACTTAAACCCATAAGTGAATCCTTGTAATATTTCATTTGCTACATTTCTTATTGGATATTGGTGCAAAAAAGGTGCCAATGCAGAAACCCTAATTGGTGTTGAACCTATTTCCCATAAATCTGGGACCCGAGAATCGAGGGCGTCTAAGGTTAAGCTGGGGGGTGGAAGCTCCGTTAAGTCGACTGGATTGCTGGACCCCTGGCCGGAAGGCCTGTCTTGGGCTGAAATAAGAAGCTTGCCTGTTAACTACATTTACAGAGAAAGGACAATTTACCATGGCATGATCTTGACCACACTTTATACAAATGTGTGTGTACGAGCATGGTTTCCTTACACAAAACCCCTGAAAATTAAATGCGTAACATTTATTTGCCCCTACAGTTCCCGAAGGTGATATGTTTTGCCCCCCAGACATATACATGACCCACAATTCTGTATCTACACCTGACCAAGATTTGCTGGGATCCATAGCCAATTTTAGGCGGAACTGCTCGTCATACAGTTTCCACCCAGAGGACCTACCCGCCCCGGCACGTACATCGTGCATGTATTTTAGTAAATCCTGATATTTACCTGTATGGACAGATGTATATATGCTCAAATAAATTAGAAAGGCATCCGTCCATTTCTCAATTGTTGTGATTTTTTGAGTATTCTTGGGTTTGCTTTGCATTTGGCCATCATTACCCAATACAAAAATTCGCTCACTAGCTGAGTCTTCAATATTTAAATTTCTTAATAATAGTGACAAATCAACATATTTGCCTTCAATAATTTTTTGTCTGATAGTCTCGTTTACATTATGGCCCAATGAAAACTGAATTGAATTTAATGGTGTGGGGATAGAACCCCCATCTTGCGACAAAAATTATTTGTACCTGCTTATTGGTCAGTTAAATTTTGGCTCCCCATTCCGTCGCACGTCGGCGCTTGTTGTGTCGCCAGTGGCACTGATCCTGTCGCAGATTCCCCCGGATCCTGAACCTGGGGTTGGGCCTCTCCTCCGATCTGTTTTTTGCTCTTCTCTCCTCTGCGTCTTGTCCTTATGGGCGGCATGCTTACAAATTTATTTAAGTTCGGTTTGTTATTTGAAGAAAGTTATGCCTCCACACAGAATAATGGCGATACCGACACACTACAGGATGCTGCACGCTGCCCTACAAAAATCTTCAAATATCCAACAAATATGCAGCCATCGGAAGCGCTCCAGGTCTAAGATCTTTTGTAATGCCGTTGATTCGACTAATTTTGAAAATCGAATTGAGTTTTTTTTTTCACTCTAATTTCTAAACCATCCGCTGGTTACAGGCCTTTATTGAAAAAGGAAGTGGGGATGCTGTTAATTCAGAGTGATGCGCGAGATGCATATAAAATCCCGGTCCAAGTTTCCGGACAGACTGATCTACACAATTATCAATCTTGCGACAAAAATTATTTGTACCTGCTTATTGGTCAGTTAAATTTTGGCTCCCCATTCCGTCGCACGTCGGCGCTTGTTGTGTCGCCAGTGGCACTGATCCTGTCGCAGATTCCCCCGGATCCTGAACCTGGGGTTGGGCCTCTCCTCCGATCTGTTTTTTGCTAATCTTGCGACAAAAATTATTTGTACCTGCTTATTAGTCAGTTAAATTTTGGGTCCCCATTCCGTCGCACGTCGGCGCTTGTTGTGTCGCCAGTGGCACTGATCCTGTCGCAGATTCCCCCGGATCCTGAACCTGGGGTTGGGCCTCTCCTCCGATCTGTTTTTTGCTCTTCTCTCCTCTGCGTCTTGTCCTTATGGGCGGCATGCTTACAAATTTATTTAAGTTCGGTTTGTTATTTGAAGAAAGTTATGCCTCCACACAGAATAATGGCGATACCGACACACTACAGGATGCTGCACGCTGCCCTACAAAAATCTTCAAATATCCAACAAATATGCAGCCATCGGAAGCGCTCCAGGTCTAAGATCTTTTGTAATGCCGTTGATTCGACTAATTTTGAAAATCGAATTGAGTTTTTTTTTTCACTCTAATTTCTAAACCATCCGCTGGTTACAGGCCTTTATTGAAAAAGGAAGTGGGGATGCTGTTAATTCAGAGTGATGCGCGAGATGCATATAAAATCCCGGTCCAAGTTTCCGGACAGACTGATCTACACAATTATCATCAACACAAACCAATTTTAAATCTACACAATACATAAATCCAAATTAATATTAGTTTAATGCTAATTATAAAGAGGAGAGCTGACAAGCTGAAATATGTGCAATTATTTACAATCATCTGCATATAGTAAAGATAAAAATTAAATCAAATGACTTAGAAATTGATTGTTATTAACCCACAAAAATGGTAACACGCTTTAGTAACCATAGAAGTGATAGTAATTGAATGTTAAAACTGTTTTTTATATAGAGTGGGTCTCCGTACCATTTTTTTGAAAATAAATATAAAAAGGGTATGGAAGGAAGTATCTCTCACCATTTTCAAAAATATGGTACGAAGACCCACTCTATATTAAAAAGTTAGTTTTCCAACTTAAATTTCGGAACATATTCTCAAACACTCTTAAGTCCAATGTGTGCTTGCTATACATATAGAACTGTTTGTTATTTAAACAGGTCGAGATCACTACCTTATATGGAAGGCAATTTTCAACACGTGACGATGTCATCGTCACACCCGTTCTCCAATCAAATGAATGAGTCCAAAAGCATGACAGTCTACTACGTGTTTACGATTCAATGGCGACACGTGGTTTTCGTTGGTGTACTGCAAATTATTAACTCGTCACCGGAAAAGCTGTAGAGCTTCTTTATCACTTTATAAGACCGAAATTGAAAGATTATATTCTAAAGACATTGCTCCATGCTCACATTTAATATCGGAGTTGTTTTAGATGAATTATAGTTGCTTCAAATACCATACAAACGCTTTGACGTTTGCATGTACAGTGTACATAAAATTATATTGAGGGGTTAAATAATAATTGCACAACTTCTCCTGCTGTCTAAAACCAAAGACCTATATACTACCTGGTAAAACTATGTACACGTATATCACGTGAAAAAACTCAATGTTTTATCGACACGATAGCACAGGTCTACGTCTCTTTGAACAATGGTTTAGGCCGATGCATTATAAGTTGATATAAGGCTTCATAAAGCAAATTTTGTAAATGTGAGCATCGAAATAAAAGATTATACATCATTTTAAATATTTCTTCCACAAATCTCAAAAAAGAATTGAAAACAAGTTTCCAAGGGACAATTCAAGTTGCCCTTTATTTTCAACACATCTTGATACTTGTAGTAGTCCACAATGCAGTGCGGCTCATTCAGTAGTAGGTGGTGTAAACAGATAGCTAATTTACATGCAAATTTATGCTGACATCAGAAAATCTAGTGGTCTCGACCTGTTAAATGGTAATGTATATGCGACTTCGTGGCTCAGTGGTCATAGCGGCGGTGTTCAAGCACCGAATCACGATTTTTTGTTCAGGTTGAAATTTATAGTTAAATGTATTTTCCCACTAAATACAAAGTGAAAAAATACGGTCAATTAATACATTTCCTATAATAAACATGTTTTCAAGATTCACTTTTAATGCATTCAGTTCAAGACTACATTGTATCAATTGTAAACAATCATGGGTTGACCAGCACGGTATGGCTGTTCCGTAAGCAAAAACGATTAAAAGGTAAGGTAAAGTGTACCATCTCCCAATCCCTGAAAACATATTCGATAGAACAATTAACACGCAGTATGAAAAGCATCACATGTTAAAAGTACTGTAACGATATCAGCAAGGTTTAGAAATTTAGATATTGTCATTTGGACAGTGCTGTACAAAGTTTAAATGTTTAGGTAAATCGTACGACTATTCCGATATGCTTACAGCGCAACAAAAGCCATGTGGACATTGGACTCGCCTACTCCCCCCAGATTCTTTCATGAGTAAAAAATTAATAAAATCTGTGAATATTTATTCAAAAAGTTCTCATAAGATCAATACTTTTCAAATTTTCGCCTCGAACTTTGTGTGTTCACACAACTGAAGATGTTCTAAGTATAAACTAGAATCAATTTATTATTAAACTTTTACAATTGTTAGCTTAAAAATTAAAGTTACAAAATAGAACAAGACGTGTCTGTGAAACACTATGCCCCCGATGGTAACACAACTTTGGAGTGGGACCCAGACTGAGACATACACTTGTAAGGTGTTGCAGGGGTTTCAAATGTAGGTCAAATGTCTCGTTTGAGGTCACAAAATGAAAAAAATTCTGTTCTAAAGGTCTTATTTTAATGAACACTCATGTCAAATATTATAGCCTTACCGTTGACAGCGCAAAGGATATGTCTCGTTTGAGGTCACAAAATGAAAAAAATTCTGTTCTAAAGGTCTTATTTTAATGAACACTCATGTCAAATATTATAGCCTAACCGTTTACAGCGCAAAGGATATGGGTTAGGTTAAAGTTGACAACAGACAGATACACTGTAGACAAACATACAGTCAGGACAAAAACAATATATACCCGGGATCTTTCGATCCAGGGGGCATAAAAAACAAGTTGAATTACCAGTAAGATTCAAATTTAACTTGAAATTAAAGTTGAAAACCAGAGAAAGAGCTCCAGTCTTTATAAGCATAATCTCCTTTTAAATGCATATTTATCCACACCCGATCGTTTTTCTTCATCCTTATTATACAGGTTGTTGACCCTGTTTCATAGTTGTTCTGGTTCCTGCCAAATACATGGTTGTAGCAAACCTCGTTACCATTCTGAATCAGCCGTGTTTGGAAAGTGTTTCCTGGTCCAGTAAGAATGGTCCATGTAAAGGAATAAATTCCATCATTCGGGGCTGTAAATTTTCCTGTCTGTGCATCGTAGGCATTCCCTGCATTTAATGTTACTTTTCCAAATACTACAATGGCATTTGCAGGCATATTCTGCAGAGCTTTTGGAAGTCGGGCAGTAAAGGCCACGATTCCTGCAAGAGAGCTATACTTCAAGTAAATAACAACAAAAGCAAGTGAAGCAATTCAAAATAGTTTATTTTATATTGATAAGTTGATTCATTATTATATAGACTGTACTACATGTATGAGAAACGTGAAACCAGAAAAAGGATTTTGTATCAACATTTTATTCTTGTAATGAGAAGATAATTCTCAGCTTGATTTTGCTTATCCACTTGTATAAACACTAAGAAAAAAAATACTATAAAACTTTTAGAACTTCCTTCGTCCATTATACACATATGGTAGGAGAGGTGTCCTTCAATGAGCTCAGTGCTCACAGTACAATGTACCTCAAAATTTTATCTGACTAATAAACTAGCAGTTGTGATTTGGACATTTTCTACAATGAAAATTTATGCATGTGCCTAGATGCATATTCCTTTCCTTGATTCTACAAACAAGATTATTAAAAGTTAGATACAGAAGTGACAATCAGAAAATAACAAGAGGCCCATGGGCCACATCGCTCACCTGAGCAACTTGGGTGATGCAGATCTTTACCAGATTCCCCCTCTTGCTATACCTATCATGCCTAACAACCACCTTCCCTTTTTTATTTTAAAACTTTAGAATCTACACTACCCATGGATACTTCCACATAAGTTTCAGCTTTCCTGGCTCAGTGGTTCTTGAGAAGAAGATTTTTAAAGATTTATTCTATAGTTTTCCATGTAAAACTTGGAATTCCCTATTGTGGCCCCGCCCTACCTCCAGGGGTCATGATTTTAACAATTTAACATCTACACTAACACTACCAAAGGATGCTTCCATATATACTTCAGCTTTCCTGGCCCAGTGGTTCTTGAGAAGAAGATTTTTTAAATTTGTTCTATATATATTTCTATGTAAAACTTGGATTCGCTATTGTGCCCCCCCCCCCCTCCCCCCAGGGG
>PRKT01000035.1:1054170-1065727 GCA_003671525.1 Saccostrea glomerata | reverse complement strand
TTAAAGAAATTAGGGGGGGGGGGGTTAATTAGGGTACTGAAAAAATTAAATTATTCTTGCAGCTTTATAGAGTATATAAAACTTACATACTAGATTGTTCTCTTGAATTTTCTAATATGAGTATATTTCCTTCTAGAGAAACACGCTACAGTCGAAAATTTTTCATCAATCACAAGTACGGTGGATGCACTGCTGATAGCGGTTGGTTCGTTGTTTCTGAAGCAAAGGGTAACAAACCTTGTGAATGGGAAAAACAAAAGCCGTATCCCCAGTTTCTATATAGCAAAAATGGAAAGATTTCTAATTGGAATGATAAAAGTAAGTCTAATTCAAGATATTGATTTAAGAAATGAATGTAATGTTTTTTCCTTTGATCGACGTATCAAAGAAAAAATTTGGACGGAAAACAGCGCATTGATGAAAAAGTTTTCCGTCCAATTTTTTTCTTTGATACGTCAATCAAAGGAAAAAATATTACATTCATTCCTTATCATTTAATTATATTTTAAATTAAATTCACTTTTTATTAAATTTACGCATCATAATCAGTGCGCACGAATATATCACAACAACGTTAACGTTGCTGAAATTCAAAATGGCTCTGACGAAGAAACGTTCTCAAATATTGTCGTGTCATTACCAACATTCTCTGAAATAATTTACAGTTCTTAAACACAAGAAACTTACCTGTTGTGTTATATCCCAGTGGCTATATTTTCCTCGGTAAGTTACCCAAGTTCGTAAATCTAAAGGGAAGCTACTAAAATATCCTAAAAGTACTAAGTCACCGAAATTTTAGATTTCATTTGCTCATCTTTTCATCTAAATTTCAGACCGAAGATTTAGCCTAAATACGTATCACAACTTGTCAATGCCGTACACCTGGAAGAGTCTGCTGCCGACTGTTTGAGATTAAAAGAATTCCGTCTTTATTCATCCAGTGTTGTTTTTCTCGATCATTCGTTTCCCAAGATTTAACATAAACGGTTTTCCCCGCTTTGGTAGCATAAAAACATTTCTTCAGGGTTCAATTGTTCATACCAGATTGTTAATTGTTGTTATGCAGACGATTTGATTTGTTTAGCAAAGGGGATAATTAAACAAGAGGCCCATGGGCCGGTCACCTGAGCATCATGCAACAAAATTTTAAATAATTGAATTTGGTTCATGTTTTAAGCTAGATGCTAAGGCATTCACAATTTTGAAAGAGGCACCATTGCTAATCATAACTATACACTTAGCAATTGTTAGGGCCCCGCTTAGCGGGCGCCCTATAGTGATTAGTCTGTCCGTCCGTCCGTCCGTCCGGCTGTCCGTCCGTCCGTCCGAGATCTCTTGTCCGGGGCATATCTTCTCTCTCCTTGGCCCAATCTGGCTCATACCTCACCCACAGAGTGTATTTAGGTAACCGGTGTGCAGTGACCTTGAACCAGGTTTCTAGGTTAAAGGTCAAGGTCATAACTGAATTATATAAAAAATCCTTGTCCGGAGCATATCTTCTCTCTCCTTGGCCCAATCTGGCTCATACTTCACCCACAGAGTGCCTTTGGATAACCGGTGTGTAGTGACCTTAAACCAGGTTTCTAGGTCAAAGGTCAAGGTCATAGCTGTGTTATATGAAAAATCCTTGTCCGGAGCATATCTTCTCTCTCCTTGGCCCAATCTGGCTCATACTTCACCCACAGAGTGCCTTTGGGTAACCGGTGTGCAGTGACCTTGAACCAAGTTTCTAGATTAGAGGTCAAGGTCATACATGTAGGTGAATTATATGAAAAATCCTTGTCCGAAGCATATCTTCTCTCTCCTTGGCCCAATCTGGCTCATACTTCACCCACAGAGTGCCTTTGAGTAACCGGTGTGCAGTGGCCTTGAACCAAGCTTCTAGGTTAAAGATCAAGGTCATAGCTGAATTATATGAAAAATCCTTGGTGGGAGCATATCTTCTCTCTCCTTGGCCCAATCTGGCTCATACTTCACCCACAGAGTGCCTTTGGGTAACTGGTGTGCAGTGACCTTGAACCAGGTTTCTAGGTTAAAGGTCAAGGTCAAAGCAGAATTATATGAAAAATCCTGGTCCGGAGCATATCTTCTCTCTCCTTGGCTCAATCTGGCTCATACTTCACCCACAGAGTGCCTTTGGGTAACCGGTGTGCAGTGACCTTAAACCAGGTTTCTAGGTCAATGGTCAAGGTCATAGCTGTGTTATATGAAAAATCCTTGTCGGGAGCATATCTTCTCTCTCCTTGGCCCAATCTGGCTCATACTTCACCCACAGAGTGCCTTTGGGTAACCGGTGTGCAGTGACCTTGAACCAAGTTTCTAGGTTAAAGGTCAAGGTCATAGGTGAATTATATGAAAATCCTTGTCCGAAGCATATCTTCTCTCTCCTTGGCCCAATCTGGCTCATACTTCACCCACAGAGTGCCTTTGGGTAACCGGTGTGCAGTGACCTTGAACCAAGCTTCTAGGTTAAAGGTCAAGGTCATAGCTGAATTATATGAAAAATCCTTGTTGGGAGCATATCTTCTCTCTCCTTGGCCCAATCTGGCTCATACTTCACCCACAGAGTGCCTTTGGGTAACTGGTGTGCAGTGACCTTGAACCAGGTTTCTAGGTTAAAGGTCAAGGTCATAGCAGAATTATATGAAAAATCCTAGTCCGGAGCATATCTTCTCTCTCCTTGGCCCAATCTGGCTCATACTTCACCCACAGAGTGCATTTGGGTAACCGGTGTGCAGTGACCTTGAACCAGGTTTCTAGGTTAAAGATCAAGGTCAGGGAAGAATTATATGAAAAATCCTTGTCTGGAGCATATCTTCTCTCTCCTTGGCCCCGTGGGGATCCGGGTTAGAATAGGTCCTCAGTACCCCCTTGCTTGTCGTAAAAGGCGACTAAATGGGGCGGTCCTTCGGATGAGACCGTATAAACCGAGGCCCCGTGTCACAGCAGGTGTGGCACGATAAAGATTCCTCCCTGCTCAAAGGCCGTAAGTGCCGAGCATAAGCCTTAATTTGCAGCCCTTCACCGGCAATGGTGACGTCTCCATATCAGTGAAATATTCTGGAGAGGGACGTTAAACAGTATACAATCAATCAATCTCTCTCCTTGGCCCAAACTGCCTCATACTTCACCCAGAGAGTGTCTTTGGGTAACCGGTGTGCAGTGACCTTGAACCAGGTATCTAGGTCAAGGTCATAGTAGAATTATATGAAAAATCCTAGTCCGGAGTAAATCTTCTCTCTCGTTGGCCCAATCTGGCTATTACTTCACTCATAGAGATCCACTGGTCAATGGATGTGCAGTGACCTTGGTCGAAGTTTCTAGGTCATGGTCAGAATTACCCTTTCTGTTTAAAATCTTTGATTGGTGCACAATTCTTAGCCTTTAATTCCAGTAAATTTATTTAACTCGGGATACAAGATAACTTCGATAAATATTAGTAAATTTGCAGTATCCGTGAAGTCGTACTTAATGACTTTTACTGTATAACACAAATGTTCCTCTTCAAAATAATCCCTTTTAAACGACCTTACATTTTCATGTTCATTGATGAACGCGGGGCCCTTTGAGATGGCCACCATCTCAATGATATCTAGTTTAGTTTGTTTACTTAATACCCATAAGCAGGGTAGGGGAACAAAAATGCATGACAACTAATCTGTAATATTCAGCAATAATCAGGAGTGCCCCTATCACACATAAACCTCTGATCCTAGGTCTACACATTGCACAATTTTTGAAGAGGGACACTTGCTTATCAAAAATGTTTGATTAATACCAAGACAAGTTGCAGATTTCAAACAATTCATTTTCAGTATATAAGTAGACCCCCCCCCCCTTATTTGGTATCTCTGACCCAGGGGCCTTGACATTCACAATTCTGGAAGAAGAGCCCTTGCACATCAAAATTTATAAATAGTTCATCTGCTTATCACACAGAAGTAGAGAAAATTTTTTTCATAAATTCAATGTATTTTCACTATTTAATCATTATAGAGCCCCACCGTAACACCATAACCCCTGACCATGGGGCCATAAATTCACAATTTTGGTAGAGCACTCTTGCTCATCATAACTATGTCCTTAATTAGTTTATTTAATACCCAGAAGCAGAGAAGAAGCTTTTCAAAGAATAAATGCATTTTCACTTTATAATCAATAGAGCCCCGCCTTGAAACCAGAATCCCTGACCCCTGGGCCATAAAATTAACAATTTTGGTAGTAGCACTTTTGCTTATCATAACTTTGTACTTAGTTTATTTAATACCTAGGAGCAGAGAAGAAGATCTTCAAAGATTTAATGCGTTTTCACTATGTAATCAATAGAGCCCCGCCCTAACACCAGAATCCCTGACCCCTGGGCCATAAAATTCACAATTTTGGTAGAGGCACTCTTGCTCATCATAACTATGTACTTAGTTTATTTAATACCTAGGAGCAAAGAAGAAGATTTTCAAAGAATTAATGCATTTTCACTATATAATCAATAGAGCCCCACCCTAACACCAGAATCCCTGACCCAGGGGCCTTGAAATTCACAATTTTGGTAGAGGCACTCTTGGTCATCATAACTATGAACTTAATTAGTTTATTTAATACCCAGGAGCAAAGAAGAAGATTTTCAAAGAATTTATACATTAATACAACTATATATTTTGTAGAGGACTCAATGCTGATTACAATCATACCAACAGTTTGACTGCTTGATGTCCAGGAGTAAAGAAGATTTTTAAAGATTGTACTAATTTTAGTGGTTTTTGCCCCACCCCCCAGGCCCCAGGGGGGCAGGGACCATGAAATTCACAATTTTTGTTCCCCTTCACCCACAGATGCTTTATGCCAAAATTGCCTTTTTATTGGTTGACAGAAGAAGCTGAAAATGTTCAAATGTTAACGCACGACGGACGACGACGGACGAAAACGGATAGTAAACTCAGGTGACCTAAAAAGAAACGGAAGTACAAAATAAGTCAGGAACCTAACGGACAGGTTTCGAAATTCAGGAAAATATTTATTTATTTAATTTAAGGTATTTAATTATTCCTTCAAAAAGTAATCATTTAATTTCTATAAAGTAATTATTCTGATTGGTTTAAAAATTCTTTTGATACCTGCATCAATAAAATCTAAAGTTCGCTTGCACTTAGCAGCCGGAACTACTTTGGCAGTCTCTACATGTAAATTTCCAGGTTCCAGGTTACTTCTTGATGGAATGATTAAATACTTTTACTTTAATAACTATTTTCCGGAATTTCGAAACCTGTCCGTTACGTTCCTGACTTATTTTCTACTTTCGTTTCTTTTTTAATTATCCCCCTTTGCTAAACAAATCAAATCGTCTGCATAACGATACAGTTTTGGGAAAGAAGGAAAGAAATCTACATAGTATTGTTAAATGTTTGGCTTTGAGACATCTGGTATGAACAATAGAATTCTGAAGAAACGTTTTTCATGCTACCAAAGAGAGGAAAACCGTTAATCTGTTAAATCTTGGTAAACGAATGATCGAGAAAAACGACACTGCATGAATGAGTACAGATTCTTTTCATCTTAAACAGTCGGCAGCAGACTCTTTCAGGTTTTACAGCATTGACAGGTTGTGATACGTATACATATGTTCGGTTTGAAATTTAGATGAAAAGATGTGCAAATGAAATCCAAAATTTCTGTGACCTAACGTTAGAACTGTTAGGATATTTGAGTAGCTTCCCTTTACATATACGAACTTAGATAACTTACCGGGGAAAATGTACCGATTGGGATAACACAGCAGGTAAGTTCTTTTGTGTTGAAGAACTGTAAATTATATCAGAGAATCTTGGTAATGGCACGACAATATTTGAGAAGGTTTATTCGTTTGAGCCATTTTGAATATTTCAGCAACGTTAACGTTTGTTGTGATGTATTCGTGCGCACTGTTTTTGATGCGTAAATTTAATAGATAGGTGAAAGAAAGTTTCATTTTATCAATTTAAAATCATAATTATGCGCTACACGCATTGATGAAGTTTTCCGTCCAAATTTTTCTTTAATACATCGATCAAAAGAAAAAATATTACATTCATTTCTTAAGGTGATTCGAACGTGACGAAAATACGTCAACTGCGCAACGCGAAACGTCACGGAAATTTAATCTCTACGCCAAATGCTCTAATACATAAAATTTTTAATACAACAATTATAGATTTATTTCATTAATAAACAAAAATAAGAAATAATTAAATACGGAAAATTCATATTGTTTATTATCCTTGATTTTATTTAACATATGTTTGATTGATTTATGTATTAGAGCATTTGATGTAGAGATTACATTTCCGTGACGTTAGCTGATGGCGATCGGGCCTTGGAACGAAATTCGAAGTTTGCATGAATTTTAGTTGTTTGCATTATCAACGCGTTGGATTTAAACTTAAGGAAGAAATGTATAGCGAGAAATATCACATTTGAACCCAATGCTACACGCAAACCGGTAGGCATGTCCGATTTATGTGTTAAATTCAAGCCCTAAACCGAGAGAGGGTCAAATTGGCGTTGCACACCTTGTGTATTTATATAACGTTAGAGGGGGTAGAATTGTTCGATATTTGGCTTATTTAGCGACTCATTGATAAAAATTCAGGTGCCTGTGTAAATACCAACGGGTGTCCAGTATTCAAACAGCAAGATGGGCTAAGAAGTCTGAACGACCTGACCACAATTATTTCAGTCATAATACAAATTACAAATAGGCCCTACGCACCTGTGATTACGTTGAAACATGAACAATGACTGTTACATGTATGCAGACTACGCTATACCGTATACATGTACGTACTTGGAACATATATGTAAAACAAGGTACACAATTGCCCCACCAGACATTAAACGTAAAATGAAAATGAAGAGAAATGCCATATATACACATAATATTTTGATAAGTTTTGTGACATAGAACGTTGGCTTTATAAGAGATGTCGTTAAAAAAAAATGAAAACTTTATTGGCCGAGGCTATTCGCACGACGGTCGTGCTAATTACCGATCTTATCCGCACGACGGTCGTGCCGATAGCTAAAATTATTCGCACGACGGTCGTGCGAATTATAAACGTTATTCGCACGACAAATTTAAAAATTGATTTATATTAATTATACCTTTATTTGTATTATATTTTTACTTTGATATGATTTTTCACATGTCATTTTGCTTCTGTACGTTGACTCAAAACAAATTTTATTTATTAGACATCGACATAAAGTTAACCTACCTTTTTTCCATGCTTACTATTCTTGACAAGAGTTCCTATGCAAGAATTTTTTTTAAAATGTGATTTAGCCGTTTTTTGCACTGATATGATTTTTCCAAGAAAAAAAAAAGAAAGAAAGAAAGACCCCCTAAAAATCGGCAATTTTATTTTCGAAATACGACACGAAAATTTTAATTTTATATACAACCTTGTAATGATACATGAACTAATATAATATAGGATTTCCCTATGGTTATAATTAAAAGAACATACAAGGTTACCTCTTTCAGAACGTTTCTTTCATGTTTTGTGATGTTTTGTTTTATCCATCATGTTCACAGTTGTGTTACTTTCTAAATAAATTCGCATTTTTATACCGAGTAATAGTTTTCTTATTTGTAAAAAAAAAAAATGCTGTACCACAGGCACTTGTTTCGAAAATAATTTTTAAACCCATAGTATAATAATAACACCTTGTGTTATCATTAAACTATTAAAATTATTTCCGAAACAAGTGCCTGTGTGCTGTACATAAAATAATAAAGCATAGAATAAATTTAAGCTAAACATGATTATTAATATTTTTTAGGAGTGGGGTGTTATTTTGGAAATTCGAAACATTTTATACATGCAGTACATATAACTTAAATGCAACTAATGAATGTTTATCATATTTATAAACAAAACAAGATTATCATATATACTGGATTCTCTCTATCATTTTGGGGACTAGGGATCGCCCCTGTCTAACAATCCGCGATGTTTTTCACACTTGAATCCTTCAAACTATCGCAGTTCTACTTACCGCATGGTCAATTTCTCGACTGTGGTCGCAATTCACGTGCACAATTTCAGCGGCACTTAGGGACTTATATCATGTACACGTCTCAAAAACAAATACGGAAAATTCGACATAATATTTGACCCATATTATAATTTTTACGTGAAGTATTCGGAAGAAATAGGAGAGAGAGAGAGAGAGAGAGAATTAAAATAGGAAAGACTAATTAAGACCGTAAATAAAGGAAAGTATAATATGAGAAAAATATAAAGGAATATTATTTATTTATTTTATGTATTAAGTGCATCCCTTCTCCTTGGAATAAATTATATTTTGTTTTTTGGTTCGTGAAAAATATACGTTGGTTGGGGGGGAAAAGTCTACGTTCGTTGGCTG
Source organism: Saccostrea glomerata (assembly GCA_003671525.1). Taxonomy (NCBI): domain Eukaryota; kingdom Metazoa; phylum Mollusca; class Bivalvia; order Ostreida; family Ostreidae; genus Saccostrea; species Saccostrea glomerata. Next base: position 1,057,324 of record PRKT01000035.1, on the reverse strand, counting down.
GGGGAGGGGGAGTACACGTTCTTTGTACATAGATCTATATATATATATATATATATATATATATATATAAAACAGCGTTCAGCGTTGATATAATTAATGTTAGAGTTATCTCTCTTGTGTCGTGCGGATAAGAACTGTTATTAGCACGACCGTCGTGCGGATAACGAAATTTATCGGCACGACCGTCGTGCCGATAGACACTTCCAACTTTATTTGTTTTTGATATTACTAATATAAGTGAAACGATTATTATTTTTTTAAATTTTCAATTAATATTCTCTAACTTAAGACATCTTTGAAGACATAAAATTAAGCTATAATTATTATAGAATGAAAAAATTATGATTTTTTTGTGAAAAAACATAATTTACAGTACATTTTTTGTTTATATTTTAAAATATAAGGGAAATTACTCCTCGTCAGATTCTCAAATTGGGGCCTCATATAGGGTTTTCAATTGAAAAATTAAGGAATAGTCATCAATGAAGCATGGACATGAAGCATTTTAATTTTTTAGATATGAAAATAAATAAACTATTAAATGATTTTATTATAGAATTAGAGAACGATTTATTACCAATTCAGGGCCCATGAAAAAAAAAACATTTTTCATGTAAATTACAGATAAACAAGACACTAGAATAAACATATAATGTACATGTATAATGGTAAGCAATTCTTTGATGAAGTACATTAATTGGTAGTATTCAAATTAATTCTCATGTGTATGCAAAGGTTGTTTTAGTATTCCAAATATATCTATAATGTATTATCCCTGGAGGAAAAAAGAATTTTCGGAATCTACCATTTTACTGAAATTCAAAATCTGAGATAATTAATTGACTATTGCCAAAATAAAAAAAAAACCAACAAAAAATAAAAAGCAAACCCAAACAAAAAAAAAACAGAAACAAAAAGCATATTTATAAAAAAAACAAAAGATTACTTTTTTTTACACTGAACCAAGCTATGGTGCTGCTATACCTATAAACTTTGCATGTCTACCTATATTTACCAGCCATAATCATAAAACTGGAAGTACGAGTTCATAAATTTAATCAATCCCGACTCAAATTTGACATCGGAAAGGGGAAAAAAATCTTTTTTTCCTCATTTTCCCCCCTGATAATTCAAAAACTTGAGCGGCAGTATTGTAAGCATAAAAGAAAAAAATGTTGGCCTAAATATTACATGGCATTCATGTACATGAAAAATGCATTTGATTTCAATAAGTCAGAGGAAATTCGAACTGAAAGATTATTTTAATGTTTCTGAAGCTAATGACTATTTTGTTGAATATTTTCACCTCAAATGTTCAGAATTGATAAATTATACAATGTATTTGATTATTTTATGCAAACTTTTAAGATTTTTTGTGTTTATCTTTTCATATATAAATGTTTTTTGGGAAAAGGCTAAAAATTGAGCAAGACCCAATGAAAGTCAAATTATTATATCTTTCTTCCGGACTCATGAACCTACCAATTTTTTTTTCAAGGTTTAAAGCTTTGTTTCACTGCTATTCAAAGAAAGTTAAAAGAAAAAATTCCAATTCCTCTTGGTATGATTTTTGCCATTTTATTAATTGAAAGTCATGCTGAAATTGGCATTTTTAAGAGTAGTCTGAGGAAATTCGGATTAAATTTTTTTTTAAACATCATTTATTATTTCAATACTGTTACTTATTCTGTATGAAGACAATGTTATTATCTTTCATTTCCATGATAAAAAAATACAATTGGAAATATTTTTTTTAAATTTGATTATGTCTATCACTTGTTTATTTTGGGACAGCAAACAAGTTCAACACTCTCATGTTCAGAGACCGTTGCCATGGAAACTAGCGCATTGACCCATATCAAAACTGTCATTATTCAAGACAGGAAATCCTCTAGTATCATTTTTTTTAAAAATCCAATTACTTTGGCGACAGGTTCGAATCACCTTAAATCTGGAAGCGGGAATATACATGTAAAGCCTACCGAAGTAGATCCGACTTAGTGCAAACGATCTCTAGATTCTATGATGCAGTTATCAAAAGATATTTTTATCCAATCAGAATCAAGTATTTTATAGAAATTATATGATAGACAGTAAAATAATGTATAACTGCTATTTCCACAAACCGTCCTCCCTATTCTTCACGTAGATTGGTTGATTTTATATTGTTTTATGTCTCATTCGAAAAATTTTCATTCATAAAGAGACGCACAATATACCGATGAAGGGTTCAAATTTTGATCTTTTCTCAAGGGCATTGTGCAGTGAGAGGTTATTATTGTGCCAAAGCTTGACATGACACGGGGCCTCTGTTTTGAAGGTCTCACCCCAAGGACTTGTAACTTTCTCTTGTAGGTGCAGAGCACATGGTGAAGTAACAGTTGCCTTCCATTTATTATCGACTAAAGTTAGTCGCGGTCGAGAGTCAAAATTACGACCTCCAGATCACGAAGCGAGCCCTATATCGATAGTTATAATTTATAATCGTAGGGAAAAAACATTGTGTTGAAGACTTTTATTGATACTGACATTTAAAATTTAGTAGAACGATTCTTATACAGCAAAGGGTAGATTCTTCATTCATTCTTCATTAAAACGTTTAAGTAAAAATGACATTGAATACTAAATGTACCGCTGGATGACCATATTGTTTTCGTCACTGATGTGTTGCCAATATGTATTAATGTCTTTCAAAACTTTGTTTCAGAATTTGGTAAAGCAGATGCTCTTAACATTTACATTCGGAGAGGATGAAATTAAAATAAGAATCACAAAACAGTATTAAATCAATAAAGTTTATACTAGTATTGTTTACTTGTTAGCTCTACTGGTCAGAGACCAGAAGAGCTTATGCGATAGTAATGCGTCCGGCGTCCGTCCGTCTGTCTGTCTGTCTGTAAACAATTTTTCAAAACGCTACTCCTCCTACAATTTTAATCTGATTTCAATATTACTTGGCACACAGGTAGACTACACTAAGATACATAGAATAGTGCATCGGTTTTTGATTTCGATGAACGGTGTTGCCATGGTTACTAAAAATAGAATTTTCTGTGAAATTCCTTTAAAACGCTACTCCTTCTACAGTTTTGGTCTGATTTCAATATAACTTGGCACACAAGTAGACTACACTAAGATACATAGAATAGTGCAT
>PRKT01000035.1:1036144-1053921 GCA_003671525.1 Saccostrea glomerata | reverse complement strand
GTGTTTGGGCAAAGGACATATCCCCCTCTTTTTTGTTTGTTGCTTGTCAAATTTTTTGTATGTTGGAAATTTTTTACTGATCCCCCCACCCCCTCTTTCAATTTGTTTCAATGCCAATGTCTGCAAGGACAAAAGTAACTAGTTTTGACATTCAGATTATGCACGCAGTGTCGAATTCGCGAATTGATCATGAAAGGGGAGAGACAGTTTCGGGTTTGGGTAGGGACCGACAGTCACATTAAAAACCAATTTCTTAAACCTTAATTATATTTTGGACACAAAAGGGGGCATATGTATGACAACTTTTCAGACCTTTCCGATGAGCGGGAAAACAAACTCATTTTTACGGGGTCATTCATAGACACCTGTACACCCCCCCAACACATACATGCATGTTTGCACCGCAAACAAACAAAATTTAACTTATTATATCTACCACATGAAAATTTTTGTCTTTCCAGAATTTAAATATATAGAAATCAACACTATTTTGTATAAAATTTTAACAACCAGTGTGTATAAGAGATGTTAATTCGAGCTTGCGTAAAGGTTTGCCCTTAACGTAATCTTATATAATAATTTTTTTTTCACATTTTATTTCTCTTATGGTTCATCTATATATAAAATATTTGCTCCCCCAGTCATAACCTTTTTACTACGGAAATGTTCGTTTAAGTTGACATTCTCACACTTTTTGTCAATGTGTAATGTAATTAACGTAGTAAGTTAGCGTAAAAAAGAAATATTACTGAAAGATGTTGGAGTTGGAACTTATCCCCCCTCCCGAATCAAACAATTGTCTTTTTGCTTGTCAATACTTTTCAAGTTGGTTACCCCCCTTTTTTCAAATTCGATTCTAGGTGACTGCTACGTTAGCGATTTTCGTAAGTAAAAGACCGAGCATGACAAAATTAACTTGTATTTAATAGTGGGGGATTGAATATGTACAAGATATATCGTTTATGATAAAATTTGTGTATTTTAAGTGATTTAATACATAATAATATATTCCGTTTTCCGTTCCGTTCCGCGTTTTAGCAACACCCCTCCTTTCACAGTTTTGGTCTGATTTCAATATAACTTGGCACACAAGTAGACTATACTAAGATACATAGAATAGTGTATCAGTTTTTGATTTCGATGAACGTTGTTACCATGGTTACTAAAAATAGAATTTTCTGTGAAATTCCTTTAAAACGCTACTCCTTCTACAGTTTAAGTTTGATTTCAAAATAAGTTGGCACACAAGTAGACTACACAAAGATACATAAAATAGTGCAATGGTTTTTTTTAAGTTCAAACCAGTAGAGCTACAGTCTCGACAGAGACTTCTGGTTTTAAACCGATTTTGCAATTGATAGGTAGGTTGACGTCGTAATAGTGTGTTTTTGACGTTATGATAAACTGAAGCTCTTTAAGAAATGGGTAATTAAATGGTATTCAAGAAAAAGTAATAAGCATACGCTTTTGAAATTTAAACAGAGAAATTTGAGAATATCTCCATTATTTTTATTATGTTTTCATATGAATCCTTTGTGCCCGTCATATTTTGTAGTACTCTATAAAAAACAGGAAAATTCGTTAATTTTTGGCATTTTGAGATGCCCCCTCTGGTAACAAGACGGTAGAATTTTGTGTTTCTTACATATATTATATAATATAGTATTATTCATCATATATTATAGTTTGAATAAAAAGTCTATTGTAATATTTGTGTAATTTGCTTTAAAGTGCTAAAAATTGGCATTTTCCTATATAATCCTATAGTAAATGTACCTGTATTTTGAGACGGTGCCTCAAAAATACCTGGACGGTAGTTTTCCCCCAAACTTGGCATGTAAACTGATGTCAATGTAAGTTGTATATGGTATAAAAATGGAGAGTTTCGCTATTGTAGTTTTCACACAATAAAACCCTAGTCGGCCCCCTTAATAAAAGCTAAATTACACACAATGCATTGTAAAAATAAAATTGAAAATATCAAATGTGACAAGTTCATCTTTTAAAAAAGATAGGTGAGCTAACGCCGTAGCAATTTTTAAACACAGAAATTAAGGAGGATCCGTTATCAAGTGATTTATTTTGCTGAAATCTTTAATTTTTATCGAGGCTGGAGAGTGATAAAGTTAAAATTGTTTTGTGAAGTGTATCTTATAGACACATAGGTAAAGAAACGAAGGGGGTGGGTGGAGTGTTGACCTCTTGGAGTTTTGGCGTAAGGGAATATTGATGACCTTTTATACTGGAAAGGGGAAGACTATAATTTATATGGAGAAGATGCCGATTGAGGCATTGTATGTGCTGGTTTAAGAATTTCTTGGCAATGTATGAAAGAAAATACAGGGGAGTTAAAAGAAATATAGAAAATGACTCAAAGTGTATGTATAAAGAAATCCAGAGAGTTCCGAATGTGAAGATGTGAAGCAGCTTAATTGGTCCTTTGGGTCATCTTTGTCAAGAAATGTTAGGTTAAAAGCCATACACATCAGAATTTCTTTTTCATTAATAATAATTTATTCGTTATTTTCAGTGTTAATTTTTGTTTCTTAATTTGTAGGATTGGCTGAATTGACCAATCAGAAATTGAGTCTATCTTTGATTGTGCTTAGACGTAAAAAAAAAATACCCCTCCCTTTTCTTTGTTCAGAGCAACCAGATAATGACTCGGGCTTTTCCGTCAGAAAAAACCCGGAAAATTTGAAGTATTACAAATATGTAGTTATCTTTAAAGTGTTTGCTGCACAATAAATAAACATAGTTATTTAATGCTACAACATGATACAACGAAATTGTTATCGTAGGGTCTATCTATATATTAGTTTTTCCAGAATGCACGACCGTGAAGCCGAGCATGCGTATTCAAGGAATTTGGACTAACGTAGTTGCTAGCGCTAGAGAGCGCTAGCAAATATATACATGTATGTGACCTAATGTTTGCATATAATTTCCACCTGATATAAGCGGTTCCGTGGTCTAGTCGTATGTCCCTCGCTTCACATGGGAGAGTTCCAGGATTCGGATCCCCGATGATCCATTTTTCTTTCTTTTTTTTTAACTAAATGATAGCATTCAGTATATGAAATGAAAAAGTGATGACGTCTGGCTTGTACAAACTCATAAAATCATCATTACAGTGTGATAAATATTAGATAAGAATTTTCTATACCAATAATATTAAGAGTAAGCAATCAAATCTTTATATCTTTTATATCTTAATTTTACAAATTCAGTTGCATTCACAATGTGATCGGCCATTGTGGCCCCACCCTACCCCCGGGGGTCATGTTTGAACAAACTTAAATCTACACTACCTGAGGATGCTTCCACATGAGTTTCACCTTTCCTGGCCCAATGGTTCTGGAGAAGAGGATTCTTAAAAGATGCCATTAATTTTTCATTAATTCATAATTATCTCCCCTTGGAAGAGGGCTTGGCCCTTCAGTTGAACAAAATTGAATCCCCTTTACTCAATGATATTTTGTGGCAAGTTTGGTTGAAATTGGCCCAGTGGTTCTTGAGGAGGAGATGAAAATGTGAAAAGTTTACGACGACGACAACAACGACAGTCAACGGACAAATTTTGATCAGAAAAGCTCACTTGAGCCTTCGGCTCAGGTGAGCTAAAAACTAGATTTAATAGCTCAGGTTAAAACGAACACTTTTAAAAACTATAATGATCATCACTTTCATGAAATATTTGTTTAACATTTAAAAAAAATACTTATGCATTAGCATGTTTATTCTGTGAATTTTAAAAATGAACTAAAACAACATTACTCAAGCTTACCGAATTTCTGCATTCGATGTCAGAACATGTATAAATTCAGCATCTCTTCAACGAGTTAAAACATGCTTAACTGAAAAGGTAACAAGAAAAGGAAATAAAATTCAAGTTTTTTCAATTATCTAAAGCAGAATAAAACATAGAATGTGCATACATCAATAAATTGATTAATATTCCTCTTTCTTTTCATATTTTTATTCAATTTTAAGTGCCATCGATTTGTAAATATTTCGATAAAATCACAAGCATCCAGGCTTAATTTTTTTTGATGTGCATCACCTGGTCACGGAAGTGACAGAACGATAACTCCAATTTCTTTAATTATTTACAATGTTTTGTATTACAAAAATCCGGCCTTGTAAAAGACACTGTGGAATTGGGTTGTCAAGGTCTTTTACTAAATATTAATCTACATCCATCAGAATCAGCTTTTGATAAGGTTTTCTGGTTATATACAGAAGTCAACGTACCTTTCATGTGATGAGGAAATTCGGATATTTCCCTGTCAAAACTAATGTTTCGAACAGCATTACACGGACGATAAAGCCCGAAAATACCGGGGACTTTCGTAACCAGGTAATGCACACCAATTAAATTCAGCCTAGATGCTAGTGATTTGATCGAAATATGTTTTATTCTGCTTTAAATAAGTAATCACGCAAAGTTTAAGCGAGGTGAGGTGGATGACGAGAAAAGAGTTGCAAGTCTTCTCTCTTTATATGTATCAGTCGAAAACTATATATTTAAAATCGGCTTATAAAGACAAAAGGTTTATAGTAACGATATCAAGCAGTGTATATTAGACTACCAAAATAGAAAAAATGTGTGTCGACCTCTGATTTAAAAAAAATGAAAAATAAGAGGGGGTGGGATGGATCCCAGCCACCGCTCCCTCCCCCCTACCCCCCAATGTGCCTGTGATTTACAGTTTGAAATTGCAAATGTGCCTTTTGGACTGTCAGGTATACATCATAAGATAAGAAATGCCACTTTAACGAGCATCGTTTTTAACTAACGTTATGGCAATCATGTTCAAGGAAAAGTTAACTTTAACAAAGATATGGTGATTTTTAATGCTTAGACGACTTTCATGGTGTAAAGCATGTCTAGTTGAATCTCAAAAGTTAAAAATGTTGAAGGAAAATCGCGAAGAAATAGGACAAAATACTTTTTATTTAACCCCATCTTCCTCATAAAGTTGAATTTTACGATCGGTGTTGCCGGTCGCATCAGAGTTGCCGATCGCGCTTTCACAGGGGTGGTTACTGAAACTCTTAAGACACATCACTAATCAGCAAGTTTGTGCCGTAAACCAGGCTATTGTGACGTACTACTCTCGGTAGTTTCCTTTCAAGGAACGATAAATATAGTGCGAAAAAATACAATAGGTATCCGAAGAGGTGGAATAAGATGAAAAGCATGCCTACGACCGTGAAATATAAAATTCTATGGCCCGATCACGTGATAATCTAAAACCAATCAGATAACGCGATGTGTAAAATTATTGTTATGAGGTTTAAAGCCGCTTAGTAATCGTGAAAAAATATATATCGTTTTTCTTCTTGAAAAATAATTGTCCATAAATTGTTTCAACTTTTGTCAAATTACATCCCCAAAGTCTTTTTCTTTTAAAAGATAGCAAAATTCAAAAGTTAATAAAACAATTTTTGTTAGCCGACACAAAAAATAATCCTATGTTGATATCGCTTACATGTATCTCGATCATGAAGAACAAACCCGAGCATTTTTTTAAACAACAAAGTACTTATACCTGTACACGGACAATATTTTAGCCTACTAAACTTCCTAAATAAATCTTTAAATAATTCTGATTTTCCTTTATTCTTTAAATATGCATATCAATATAAAAATTACTTTCGATTATATTCAATTCATTTCTTAATTTTTAAAAGATATATTATGACTTAGGCTTCTACTAATGGAAAAAATACTAGGGTTTGAATTCTCTTTTTAATTGTATATACATGTAACCGATAAATTTATTTTTTTTCCAAGGTGACTTTACAACAGATCTTAACTTCCCGTCAGGAATTTCTGTTTGTCAATAAGGTTTTTAATCTATGTTTTCCTTGTAAGGATTGCTGTAATAAACTATTAAATCAATCTTATATTTTATTTTTATATATTATCTATGTAATGACGTACTTTTAATGTGTAAGATAATATGTGCCTGATTCGGATCAAGCGGCTTTAATAAAACACATTTATTAACGTCCAGTGGTTTTTCGCCGCGTTGTATTCAAGATCTTGAGGTGCAAATGCACTCATCGTAAAAGCATATAGAAAAATCATTTGACGTTTACAGTTAATGACTTTTGATAACTGCACTTGTTTTGATTAATCTTCAATTATTTATTAACTCTAACAATTTTATATTAACCTACCCTGTTGTTTGTGAAATAAATACATAACGCTGATTAATGCAATTTACGTGTAGTTTTATGGATTAAACTGATATAGACAAGGGAGGTAACTTATTTCATACCAATTCAGAGAGTTCAAGAAACTGCGATCGTGTCAGATGATAGAAAAACGTGAAAATAACAACCCGTTAAATCAAAGCCCTATACAGTTTTAAATTTATTATTTATTTTTACAGGGTGATATTTAAATTTCCAAAAAATAACCAACAAAACTGTAGTTTGTTACTATATAAATGTATGTCTCATCTTCGTCTACGTGGTGCACTGGTAATGGCGTTTGTGCTCGAGTTGCGAAGTAGTGTTGATCTTTAGGTTGCAAATCCCACTATGGAATGTGGAGATCCGGTTCTTCGCTCGAGACAGTGTTAATACCGAGATTCCATGCTTCAAGTAGGTGCGACTACTCAATATGGCACTGAGTGTATATATGTATCAATTTGAAGCCCTCCATTGGCAAGTGAAAACATCCCCATATGAGTTTAAAAGAAGAAGAGTCGTTATGGTTTATAATCGGCCCTGTCATTGAATCTGATGAGGGATTTTTTAAAAGGTGTCTACAATGCATATTTTCCAAAACAGTTTAAATTTCTCCGATACCACTTTTAGTTTTTCGTTAGGAGCCTTCTAAAAATGACATGATTTTCCGCAAAAGTCGTGCTTGACGGTATGACGTCGCGGTGTAAACATGACGACGTCGCGCACGATATTGGTGTTTCTTCATACATAGCATTGGAGCATCCATTTGTATTGTTACACAGATATGGTTTTGCTACAAGATATCAAGTATTATAAATCTAGATAGTAAAGATATACGTTAGATATACGGCGATGTCGTCATTATTATGATGTCCCAGCGTTACATAAAATGTCCATGCGCTTTATTAAAAAGTTGTTAAAATAAAAATTCCTTTGCCTGTGTAGAGTTTATTTTCTTGAATTATTGCGTGGACTCTGAGGTCCACACAGTGAATATATAAGCGAAGTCAAACCGGATGCCCTGGGCATACGCCAGGCTACGCATGCGCGAGGATTTAGAGAGGTCCCAATCGGCAATCCTCGACTGACTCCGCTACGCTCCATTCAAACATGTGCGAGGTACGAGTCATCCGAGGAAATCCGAGTGAGAGAGGTCCAATCGGTGATCCTCGGCTGACTCCGCTACACTAATCGCAACTGTTCGGGCCTCTCCGACTAGCTTTCCGACCTCTGACGGAAAGACCCGAGATGATGCGATTGAGAGTTCATTGGCAGATCCAAATTTCAATCTTAATATACACATACTTTTATAAACAAACGAAACATTGATTCTATGGCACAAGCATTTTTAAAAAAAACAGGAAGAACTTGCAGTATATAGATAACTTAGCAACTTGAATTAAAAAAATTATTCATAGACTAGTTCTAGGTTTTTAAAAGGTAGTACAGTCTTGATCACCGGCATTAGTTTCCTGCATTAAGGCTCGCAAAATAATTTAAAATACAGGAATCCGAATACAGCTTGATACAAGCCGGTACATGTAGCAACGGTTTTCCAAGTAGGGGAGGGGGGGAGGATCAGGAAAAAAATTGCATACTACAGAGCTGTGCTACACGTGTACCATCAGATCCAATTTTCCAATGTTAGATTGCTTCCGAATAAATCTAGAGTACTAGTATATGTAAAGTCCCAGCCATTATGGGTTATGCATGTATGTTCCAAAATAGCCCGAATTTTAAAACCACAAAACTCCATGCCAATGGGAGATAAAAAAATTTTGCTAGGAAAGTACTATAAGTCAAAGTAGGCAGATCATTGTAGAAAATGTTAACGAACCTGCAAGAATATCCGATAAACTTTTCTTGAATTGAATTTCGGTTAGAATCACATGCATATGGTCCACGTATTGTTTGTCCTTTTTTTTTTTAAAGGACAGCAACTTGTATAAGTACATAAATGAATAAAAATTCTGTATAACAATAACAAACAATAAATTCTTAATATACTTATGCAGTATTACATGTAATTAACACGAAATAATTTTGTCTTTAAAAAATCAAAAAACATTTCAATAAATAACAATTTCACGAAGTAAGTTAAGGTACCGTCACGGAGATTCGTAAACAATACCAAAAACAATACCAGTAAAGCAAAGTATCACTCTCGGAATATCTACTATGTTCTCATTGTCGTAAAGTTAGACCGGAGAAGTTGCTATAAACACTGCTACATTTAAGTCCGGACACGACAAAGTCCGAACTTTTAGGTACCCTTTCGAAAAGACCTACATTAGATTTTTTTCTATATTTTGGTGGGATTTTTTATTCTGACCTCATCATGTCAATCTCAACTTCCACATTGTAGTAGTTTTCTCATAAACCTCTGTCAAAACCTAAAATCCCATGGGAGAATGGCGGGATTTTTCATCCCACCAAAAATCCCACCAAAATCCCATGGGAGAAAAAAATCTTTGAGGGATTTTTTCTCCCATGGGATTTTTTCTCCCATAATAGGCGACATAGGATTAAAAATCCCATATTTGCCCTTCTTAGGATTAAAAATCCTGCAAAGTACATAATACTGGGTATTTTTAATCCCATGGGATAAATAAATAAGCAGATATGGGAATAATGGGATAAGAATGCAATGTCTGAATATACTTTATGAAGCATTTTATCTTCAATTATATACAAATTCAAATTATTTTTTATGTGGCAGATCTAGAGGCATAACAATGCAAAATTGACTGTTATATATCCATTGTTAAACTGCTTTTGTAGAGCCATTTTAATTAAAGTGAGGGTCATAAACAAATACTATTGCCAGAGAAAACTCAACCAAATGACTTGCCAAGAGAAGAGGAGTGTCTGAGATACTGATTTTTATTTGTTAAGAAAAAGTACAATCAACCGAAAGGGGACTTAAATTTGTGCTAGTGACACTGTCTTATCTTTGTTTGCATACAATACTGAAATCTCCTGATTCTGCTGAGTAATGACCAGTTTCCAAAACTGCTTCCTGATGGAAAAAACTGCATTAGTGGGAATCTTCTGTAAACACTTGGATGGACAGCAATTCTTCTTTTTAAAAAACTATAATAAAAAAATCCTTTGATCCACCACAAATATTTTAAAATAAAAAATTTACTCCTCAAGGATCCACCACTAATGTAAGTTAAGACCATGATCACACATGGCATATAAGCTTAATGTTGAAATCAGTTAGCCATAATCATTTATATCCTTTGATCCACAACAAATATTTAAAAAAAAAATAAAATTAATATCCACTCCCCATGGATCCACCACTTATAAGTTTAGATCTTTATCATACATGACATATAATCTTAATGTTTGAAATCAATTAGCTATAAGCCTATAATCATTAATATCCTTTTACCCATCACAAATACATGTATTTAAAATTAATATCCACTCCCCTTGGATCAACCACAACTACTATATAACATAAATATCCACTCCCCCTTGGACCCATCACTTTAAAATTAAGATCATGATCAAACATGACATATAAGCTAAATGTCTGATATAAATTAACCACAATCATTGATCATTAATATTCTTTGATCCTGCACCCACCACAAATATTTAAAAAAGATTAATATCCACCCCCTTGGATCCACCACTTATAAGTTTAGATTTTGATCACACATGATATATAAGTTAAATGTTTAAAATCAATTAACCATAAACATCACATGATCATTATTGATTCCTTTGACACATTACAAAATTTAATATTTAAAAATATATCTATCCACCCCCTTGGATCCACCTCAACTATCAAAACAATTACCGGTGAAATATACATGCCTTTGATCCATCACTTATCACACAAAGAAAGGTTACTTAAATGTTTAAATAAATGTGCAATAATTATTAGTATATGCCATGATGATCTACAATAAGCATGATAAGTAATTAAAAATTCAATATCAACTCCCCTTGGATCCACCACTCATAACTTTGGACCATGATATCACAGGACTTATAAGCAAACTGTTTGAAATCAATTAGCCATAATCAAAAAGATAAAGCCTCTTAATTAGATCAACCTACAAATAACTCATTTTGATTTGTCTGGGGTAAATGTGAAATTCAAAACCATGCAATAAACAAAGGAAAATATTGGAACCCATTCCCTTTAGATCCACCATCCTGTCTTTTGGATATTGACCACCAATCTGATTTATATTCTTTATCTTTTAATCATTATGTTGGGTATCTTCATCATCTTTATGAATGAATATATAAGAATGAAATTTAATTACATCTCGTATGTTTCTCTTTATTAACCTAACTGAAATAACCACCTACCGGGAAAAAAAAAAAACCCAGGTACATGTAATGAACATGATGAAATAAGACATTTTTATCAATGCATTCAAAGCTTAATACTACGGTGCTTTATTTACCACTAGTTAGTTTTTGAAATGTATCCCTATCACCATGATCACATCCATCAGCTTGACTATTAAAACTACATTGGATAACAAATCAATTAAGTTTTTACATACATTATGTTCACTATAATTAATGTTAGAATTTATATGTTGGAAGTGAACAATAATTCTTTATGTTTCTAATTTAGTGTTACTAGGGGTTTTGAAAAAACATCAAATTGTGAAAATGTTTGCATTATTCAAATAAATATACAAAAACAAGATGTGTTTGTGAAACACTTTGCCCCCACAGCAACAAAGTTTGAAAAAGCTATTCTTAGCATAAAGGTTACAGTCAAGGTCACAAGGTCATTGACCTCGGTGTTGTTTGAAAGCACTTAACTAGTGAAGTAGGCATACCAAATATCAAGTCTCTATCTCCTATTGTTTAAAAGTTATACCGAAAGTTCGAAAAATCTAATTTTAGCATATAGGTCACAGTCAGGGTCAAAAGGTCATTGTCCTTGGTGTCAGTTGAAAGTGCTTAATTAGTGGAGTCTATGCATTTTATATATGAAGTCTCTATCTTGATCTGTTCAAAAGTTATGGCGAAAGTTAAAGTTGATAACAAATAGAACAAGCATTCTGAGAGTATTGCATAAGCAATACATGTCCCCTACCGGGTTCCCCTTTTTCTTCTGGATGTCATTTTATAATATGCAAAAGTCATGTCCAAGGTAAAACTGAAAGATTTTCAAGTTGTAAATGCCTTAAAACTAATAAAATAATCCACATTAAGACGAAAATTCAACTCATTTCTCCACCGTCCTTTCCTCGCTTCATATTTTTGTCGACAATCGGAAGTTAGCGCAGTTCGAATCCGATCTCAATTAAGCGATTATGAAAAAATATTCAAAATGCCCTAATTCTGTCAAAAATCAATGAAGCAAAGCAAAATTCAAACTTGATCTGTAACTCATTAAGATACACTCACATACCAAAATTCAGCTCATTATCTGCGATCGTTTAGAAAAAAAATGTGGAAAACCAAGTGGGACAGACTGACGGGGACAGACAGCTAGACAGACGGACGGACGGACGCAGAGGAAACCTATAGTCCCCCCCCCCCCCCCCCCCCGGTTTCACCTGTAGGGGACTAATACAAGAGGCCCATGGGCCACATCACTCACCTGAGCACTAAGGGTAGGAAAAAGTAGAAAATGGCTTTTTATTCTAAAGTTTAAATCCAAAAGTAGTCCCATGACCAATCGGATTTGTTATTTTTTAGAAAATGATTTTAAAAGAATTTTCCTATATATATCTTGAAAAACTTTGGTCGGCCATTTTGGCCCCACCCTTCCCCTGGTGGTCATGATTTGAAAAAATTTGAATCTAAACTACCTGAGGATGCTTCAATATAAATATGATGAATTATGGCTTTGTCATTCTTGAGAAGAAGATTTTTAAAGTATTTTCCTATATATTTCTATGTAAAACTTTGGTCAGCCATTTTGGCCCCGCCCTACCCCTGTGGGTCATGATTTGAACAAACTTGAATCCACATTATCTGAGCATGCTTCCATATAAATATGATGAATTATGGCTTTGTCAATCTTGAGAAGAAGATTTTTAAAGAATTTTCCTATATATTTTTTATGTAAAACTTTAGTCGGCCATTTTGGCCCCGTCCTACCCCAGGGGGTCATGATTTGAACAAACTTGAATCCACACTACCTGAGCATGCTTTCATATAAATATGATGAATTATAGCTTTGTCATTCTTGAGAAGACGATTTTTAAAGAATTTTCCTATATATTTCTATGTAAAACTTTGGTCGACCATATTGGCCCCGCCCTGCCCCCTGGGGTCATGATTTGAACAAACTTGAATCTACACTACCTGAGGATATTTCCCAATAAGTTTCATCTTTCCTGGCACAGTAGTTCTTGAGAAGATTTTTTAAATATGCCACCAAATTTTCATTAATTCCCAATTATCTCCCCTTGAATGAGGGCGTGGCCCTTCATTTGAACAAACCTGAATCCCCTTTACCCAAGGATACTTTGTGGCAAGTTTGGTTGAAATTGGCCCAGCGGTTCTTGAGAAGAAGTCGAAAATGTTAAAAGTTTACAGACAGACGGACAGACAGCTTGACAGACGGACGCCGGACAAAATGTGATCAGAAAAGCTCACTTGAGCTTTCAGCTCAGGTGAGCTAAAAAGTAGGTCACAACTCCAAGGTCAAGAGGTCAAATTTGGTGGTACCCAAAGAAAGGTTATGTCACAAGTAACACACCTATGAATTATGAAAGCCCCTACCACTCAATAGTTATGGGCTAGGTTAAAGTTGGGGGACAAAAAGACAGAGAGACAGACAGGCAGGACAAAAACAATACACCCCTGATCTTTCAATCCGGGGGCATAATTACAGAACATAATTTCCAGATTTCTTCTTCATCAAACATAGTTTTAGAAGAGGTGTACAAATCCATATAAAGACATTCAAAGTATTGTACCCAGGTCCTTCATTAAGTGAGACTCTGAAACTCCAGGGAAGATCCTAATAAAGTTCAAACTACCGGTATGTTGCGTATGACCTTTAGAGAACTGAATTTTCATTCTGCATAATGCAGTCAGGCGATATTGATCGATATTGCTTTTGCATTGAAATAGATCTAAATGTATGTCAAACTTGATATATTTTTTATTATGTCAGCTACTTAAACTTCCTAAATATAAATTATTGTTAATTATTTAAAAGAAGACCTAAATTTTTATAAAAAGCATCTACCGGGTATATGCAACATCATGTCAAGGTCAGTCAATCCCTTTTAGTGTATGGTTCTATTGATTTTTGTCATCCTTTTTATCAAATGCAAGATTTCATGATAATTATATAATAATTGAATCTTATCATATGTCATCTGTAAGTCTGTTGGTCTGCTTATCTGTCACAAAAACTTTAAACCTTGGTCATAACTTTTGAATGAGATGAGATAGGGCTTTCGACATGTTCAGATTATACATGCATTCCCTGTGGTAATTCCTTTCATAATGAACTAGTACATGTAATAGAGGTGTAACAATACAGCAATACATCGATATGTATTATCGCAAGGTCTCACGATACGCATATCGTATCGCCATGTATGTATCGTGATACAGTACAAGTTAATGTTCATTGTCTTATTTTAAAATTCTTTATCAAAACTGTGAAATTTGATGTTACAAAATGATTGAAAACAAGGTAACAATGAAAATATATAATGCTAAGACTATATGCCCTCCTCTAAATAACTTTGATTTTGGGTCTCAAGATAGTTTTCTTTAATATTTTCTATAACTGTAGATGTTAACAAGCAAGAATACTCAAAGATATCATAAATTTTAACTGTTGATAGCTGTATCATGATACATGTTGTATTGCAAGACCATATCGTGATATGTATTGATCATTAGATAGCTTGCGATACTCAGGCCTAACATGTAACTATGTTTTTAACTAATAATGATTTTTGACCATGGTACCTTGACTTTGAAGTATGACCTACTTTTCAAAAATCCTTTTGACTTTTGATTTAGAAGAGATAGGGTTTCATATTTTACATGTGCATTATCTGTGACATGATATTTCTGTGCATGCTATATCTGACATCTTTATCATGTTTATATTTACCTTCATGTTTGACCTAATTCAAAAAAGTGGTGCTACATTACATTTTAATTACATATGATAGGTCTTTCATATTTCACAAAATATGTCGTATATGCTATCATGGCTTTTATAATAACATTTCACCAAATATGAATAATTCACATGATACAGAAAAAAAAAATTATAATTCCATAAGGTACTTCCATAAATATCATATGATTGGTTCTTTGATTTTGAAGTGATAATTTTTGGTTCACATTTTTTTATAAAGAAAAATAGATATTTTACATCTATACCACTGCAGCAGTTGATCAGACCCCCCTTGTGAGTACCCATAAAAGAACATAAACCCCCCTCCCCCCATTTAGGGCTTCATTTTTGAATTTATTCCCAATGTCAGACCGAACTTTTATTAGTATCCATAAAAATACACTGAACTTGAACTTGATTAACCTTAGACAGGCACAATGTGACATTAAAATCTAACTGATATGTGACATCCTAGCAGACAAAGTTGCAACTTGTGGGAAAAAGCTATCCATGCCAAAACATATTCCTCCTCCCTTGGGTAAGACAAAAAACTAATAAACGTTAAAAAAAAAATTGACCATGTTGTCCATGTTTACATCCCAAAAAATCTTCAGTCTCTCTGTGGTAATATCTACCACATAAACACATTCTTTAGTCTCCATAAACAGTCGAAGAAGCAATTGGCACCCTCATGCGATATTCTGAAGATTTATTAGTAAGTTACGGACAATATTCTCACCACCATTCAACAAATAGAAAATCTCATATGGGCGGTCTACTGTGACAGCGTCTTTTGCTATTAAATTAGGAGTTTGTCCGTATGTTTTGTGCTTTCCAGGGACTCGATCAAAAAGACTTCGCTAAGAAAACTATTTCATTTGTATACTTAAGATACGGTGATATTTTATAATCTTTTTTTCTTCTATGGTCATTTCAAGTCTCTAAAGTGTCATTACAACATCGAATTAAAACTTAACTGCTCTCCGGTGCGCCGTAACGTCATAAAACGTCGCTATTTTTCGTGTGTTGTGTTTACCACTTTCACATTTCGAATGCTCGAGAAACTGCCAAAAATTAACAAAATGCCTTCAAATTTTTACAAAGACTACAAAATTGATTGTGGAATTGAATGAGGATAATTTTAATCCAAATCTTATGTATTTAAAACTTTTATTTTGAATTCAAACTTGTGTATTCTTTAATAATAACTTGGTTTTTTTTTACCGTGCGCCGTAGGACACTACCGCGTGCACATTCAAGCATAATAAAATCTTTATTTTTGCCTATATTTTATCAAAAAAATTATCATGCACCTAAATATGATAAATAAACAATTACTGAAATTTTCAGCTTAGTGCGCCCATTACTTTTCGAGAAAAACGCTTTGTCCACGATTTTTCGGGACAACCCTCGTATGAGGGGTGATCAAAAAGTTCGCGAACTATCTCTATATCTACAGAACCACAATTCAGATTAGAATGAAATTCGGTACACACATAGCCATACACAAGGTCTAGTAATAGATTTTGCTGAATAACGTTTTTCTCCTAGCTTGTGACGTCACAATGTGAAAATGTCGTCACTATGTAGGTCACTTGTGACGAAAAATGGTTGTCTCAGTCAAACTCGTTCAACAAAAGACTGTAGGGCAAACTGACCATGGTTCGGACAAACAAATAAAGTGACCTAAGTTCGGACAACTTTACCGTTATTTGTTTTCCTTTTATAAATCTGTTTTCAACATAATACGGAAACATGTTAATCTCATCGATCGGGTTTTTTATTTAGTCAAGACCCCTTGATTATCACGTGACTCTATACTTGGTGGCGGCGCTAAGATTTGAAGGTATGTATAGTTGGTTCTACGTCATAATATTGCGGAAAAAGTAAATACACACTTTGAAGAAAAACAAATATATGATGTTTTTCTGTATTTGATCCAGTATGCATTATTTGTATTGCGTTTTTGAGTGATTAATCTTTCCCAACAGTCAAAAATTAGATTAATTATTATCTTTCTTCTTTGAGAAATCCTCCGTGAAGTGTAAAAACAAAATGTACCTAGGTTCGTACACCCACTGACCACGAGTCGAACACCGTTCGAACCAAGGTTTAAACTGCTTAAATGTACTTTTTATAAAAGTGGAGAGAATGAATCGTAAACGGGGTTGATAATATAAGCATTAGCATATTATTAATTCATAACAAAATCTAAATTATATCGGATTTATATGTACAAAAAATATTTTAGATTTTCAATATTTTCCACAATCATAATTATGTCTTTGGGTCGCATATCTAACTTATTACATAAAAGTTTCTCCTATTTTCGAATTTTCAATATAAATTAATAAATCAACTTAATAATTTGAAACCTTTTTATCAATTGAATTAATTAATCCGTTCCTAAATTAATCACTTACTTTATTAGATAGAATCTTTGAATTTTCATTAGCTTACATTCTTTGCATATTTACACACGTATAGTGTCGGTTACATGTGCACCTTAATTAGATAGACTTTTAAAACAATTTCTTTTTCTATAAAATGTCTTATTTTAGAATTAGAAATGAAAAACGTCATAATTAAGGGTGTGTATGCTGTTGGTATGCATCATTGGGGACCTAGAGAATTAGCAGTGGGGCCTGTTTACTATCTTAAACATGAGCCCAATAATCCAAGAGACGTAAATGCGATTGCAGTGTACGAAGATCGTGCAATGACTGTAAAAAGATGCTATCTTCGCCGCCCGGACGCATTTATCGTTTCAAAATTATTTACAAGAAATCTAATTGAAGGTCCGTGCTTTCTCAAAGCTAAAGGTCCTGTGGAAAGGTGGAGGAGGCAAACCGGTCCGGAGCAAAAGTGCAACATTGGGTTCAAGTGCATCGATAGTCCAGTTACAATCAGGCAAATTAAAGACTTGGGGAAAGATTACGGACTAGATATTGTAATTTTTTAAATAAACTTTATTGCTTGATTTAATAAAGACAACAAATATTTTTTCAGTTATTATTATTTTTAGATGAAAACAAAAAGCAGAAAGGGCAAAAATTATAGCGAGGAGGATCTGCTCGCTGCTTATCATGATGTACTGAAAGGTACGTCTGTAAGAAAAGCAGCCGTCAAGCACAATGTTCCACACACGACCTTGTGGGACAGAGTGTCAAGGAGAATTCCATTGTCAGCGAAGGATGGGGCAAAGCCCAAGCTATCTCTTGATGACGAGAAAAAGCTTATTGAATACGCACAAGACCGTGCAAGTAAGGGCATTGGTTTTTCCAAAACAAATTTCTTCCGTTACGCTGGAGACTTAGCCAAGAAAAGGGGAACACCCTTTAAAAACGGGCGCCCATCTGAAAAATGGTGGCGACTACTTAGAAAGAGACACAACAACCTCAGTTTGAGGACCCCAGAGTCAACAGCCTCGGTCAGACACGAGATGATGTCAAGGGAGAGAGTGGGGCCCTACTTTGAAAGCCTA
>PRKT01000035.1:985114-1029505 GCA_003671525.1 Saccostrea glomerata | reverse complement strand
AGGGTATTTCAAAATTATACACATCTCTGGTAAAAGTTTAGTTTAGCATTCCTGGTAATGTTCATTTTAGAATAAGGATTTGATTTATAATGTCAAAATAAGGTTGATAAACAACCATTTTACTTAGATTGTAAACTTAGATTGTGAATTGCAATTCAAAGTCAAATACTTTCATTTTATCTTTGATACGCTTTACCTGTCATACTAGTTTTAGATTATATTTAGTAATTTTATTTTATAACCAAAATTCATGTATTTCTAGGTTTTTTAGAGAGTCAAGTGAATTGATTCATTGATATACACATACTTACATGTAGTTGCAATACTATAATATCTACTTAATATTAAGTCACAAGTTATAGATGCAAATTACTTTTAAAATGAACATGAAACTGAAAGCATCAATGAATCTTAAGGAATTTATCAAGATTGGAAATCTTTCACATGAGTCCAAGTTAGCTTTTCTTCAAAGTTCACTAATTTCTGTATGCACCAAAAAATAAATAAATAACAATAATAATTAAATTAATGGAAAAATAAAAATAATAAATAATTAGGGAAAAATGGCCTTATTCATCATTTATCTTCCCTGAAAGGGGAGGGGGATCTTAAATGATTTTCATCCCAATGTTAAAAATATTCATGTTTTCTTATCATGTTTACATAACAAAAGCTGCTCCAATTTTAAATTAATATTATTTGTTAGCAAAATTCATATGTGTATACCATGTATACACTGTATTATGCTGCTAGAAATAGTGCTGGGATATAAGTTGTCTTAGGCAAAATATTGGTTTCATGTGTGATATTAGGAGGAAATGTCATATTATATATTGCAAGAATATTACATCACCTTTAAAGAATTATTACACACTGTTTTAGCTACTGAGATTATCCAACAGTTCTTTTCAATTCATATTTAGTAAAATGATAGTAGTAAGTAATCTTCCAAAATAATTTCAATTATGCATTTTGTTAAGAAATGCCAGGGTATTAAGACACCAATAAGGATAAATACCTAACCAGTATAGTGTCATACATGTAGTATTGATGTTAAATAATTTTAAATATTTTCTATTATTTCAAAATCATGTTGAATGACTGCACTCATATTATGTATCACTCATACCAGGATCATCAAACTTTTTCTGCATGTCAAAGATTTTCCTCATAATTAAGTTGTTAAAGTATTAACATGCGTCATGGGACAGACATTACATTATGTACAACCAACTCACATGTAGTGGCAATTCTGTAAAATCATAATTATAGGATTAACGTGCCCTGTACAATTTAGATTTTAGGGTGTTCCACACCTACAGGTGCACCAATATTCATTTACCCACATTACTTCATGTTATTTTGATGACATAGTGGTTAATAGAGTATTGAATGATATATTTTGCTTCATAGAATTTAATAAGCAACCTCTTGCAACCATGTTTACACTATTTCCTTATTTTTGTGATTTTGAGGTATATCAGGAAAACCAAGACACACATGGATAATAAAAATGAGTATGAGCATATTAATAAACATATACAGAAATACCAAAAAAAAATTAGGATGGCATGGTCGGTTTGACAGTATATTATATAATGGCATTTGAAGACCAGCATGTTTTCAAATGTCAGCACACAAATGCAAGACTGTTAAGCAGTTTGCAATGCAAAAATGGCAAGTATTTTAAAGTTAAGAGTAAAGGAAGGGATTAATTCTCTCCAATTGACCCATTTTACAATGTACCTATTACTGGTACTTGTACATAGCATAATATATTACTGCTGAAATACTTTGAATAATAATAAGGAATATGAATTTTAGTTTTCAAGAAGATGCTGCAATATGTCATTATGTGCTTTTCAGTGACTCATTACTAAATAACAAATCTGCCTTTACAGGTCAATTTAAGCAGTTGAATAGTACTTTTGATTTCAATCTTTAATAGCTTATTTATTTATTTATTATTGAATTTTTAAATAGCAGACTGTCTGATGCAGCTGAATAGTATATCTTTTTTGTGGTTTCTTGTTCAGTTATAGCTCGTATTTTAGAAAATGGCTGTCTGCGACAACATTTTTGGTAAGATGTAATCTTTCACTTTCCTAGGCAGGATATGTGGAAATATTTAACTCCTTTTGTAAAGTTCTACAGTGATTATATAGGCTGCTATTACTCAGTATGACTGTCTGACTCTGAGGCAGCATTTCTGGTGACTTATTATATTGTATTTCATAGAATAGAACAATTAATATTTTTTATTGATACACAAAGTTAGTGATCTTTTATTAAACCCTATTTCCTAATGTAGGTCAATCTAAAGGTACATCAATATGACTGTCTGAGGCAGCATAGTCAATGGGTAACAAAATTAACATCACTACAATTGTATGACATTGTTATAATACTTTGTGTAGAGTGACGTTCAACCTGCATCAGTATGACTGTCTAAGGCAGCATAGTTGATGACCTTGTTTTATATGCTTTTAAGACTAGTTTGAACTTTATATGTGTATTTAAACCCACTGTATATGCTACTCTTTTTTGTTTGCAGTGTAAAATAACTGTCATTAGTAAGACTGCTTGAGGATGTGTTTTAAAGCCCATTGTATATATTACAATGTTTTAGTATATAATAATTGACATCAGTATGACTGTCTGAGGCAGCATAGTTGATTTTATACACAGTTGAAAATTTGTATCTGCATTTTAATCTATTGTATATATTATATTGTTTGTTTTCAGTGTAAAACAATTGATATCAGTATGACTGTCTGAGGCGGCATACTTGTTTTAATATACAGTTGAAAACTCTTTGTATGTGCATTCAAATCTATTGTATATAATACTATGTTTGTTTTCAGTGTAAAACAATTGATATCAGTATGACTGTCTGAGGCGGCATAGTTGATTTCATAGGCAGTTGAAAATTTGCAGGAGTATTTGAATCTATTGTATATTACTATTTTTGTTTAAAACAGTTGACATCAGTATGACTGTCTGAGCCAGCATAGTTAATTTTATATACAGTTGAAAATTGGTATGTGTAGTTAAATCTATTGTATATATTACTATGTTTGTTTTCAGCGAAAAACAATTGACATCAGTATGACTGTCTGAGGCGGCATACGTGATTTAATATACAGTTGAAAACTCTTTGTATGTGCATTTAATTTAAATCTATTGTGTATAATACTAAGTTTGTTTTCAGTGTAAAACAATTGACATCAGTATGACTGTCTGAGGCGGCATACTTGTTTTAATATACAGTTGAAAACTCTTTGTATGTGCATTTAATTTAAATCTATTGTGTATAATACTAAGTTTGTTTTCAGTGTAAAACAATTGACATCAGTATGACTGTCTGAGGCGGCATACTTGTTTTAATATACAGTTGAAAACTCTTTGTATGTGCATTTAATTTAAATCTATTGTGTATAATACTAAGTTTGTTTTCAGTGTAAAACAATTGACATCAGTATGACTGTCTGAGGCGGCATACTTGTTTTAATATACAGTTGAAAACTCTTTGTATGTGCATTTAATTTAAATCTATTGTGTATAATACTAAGTTTGTTTTCAGTGTAAAACAATTGACATCAGTATGACTGTCTGAGGCGGCATACTTGTTTTAATATACAGTTGAAAACTCTTTGTATGTGCATTTAATTTAAATCTATTGTGTATAATACTAAGTTTGTTTTCAGTGTAAAACAATTGACATCAGTATGACTGTCTGAGGCGGCATACTTGTTTTAATATACAGTTGAAAACTCTTTGTATGTGCATTTAATTTAAATCTATTGTGTATAATACTATGTTTGTTTTCAGTGTAAAACAATTGACATCAGTATGACTGTCTGAGGCAGCATAGTTGATTATTTAAATCCATTACATATACAGTCAAACCTGTTTTAAGAGGCCACTCGTGGGAGAATGACAAATTGGCCACATAAGACAGGTGGCCACTTATTCCAGGTTTCAAACCAATGAACAAAAATTGCGACCATGGCTTTGTATTCATTTTCACACGTATTCTAATCCAATTTCAACATATTTAAAAACTTGGGAAATTTGAAGTCAAATTAAATCCCTTTTACATTTCATTTTACATGAATTTCTGAAAGAAATCTGTTATTGTTTTTGTGTGTGTGTTGGTAATTTAATTTTACAGCCATAGAATTAACATCACAGGAAATCATAAAATGTTCTAACAACTTGGCATTTCCCTGATGCTGTGTAAAGTTTTTTTTAGTTTTTTTTTAGATATATATTTATATATATAACATAAAAGGTTAAAACGTGATACTGACCGCTTGACTATATAACCTCAGACGAAATTGTTATTATTTTTTTTATTATTTTGTCTATTGAGTTTATATCATGAAAATATTCAACAACTTACTTTGTATATTAAAAAACTTCAATGAACATCTTTAAACAATTAATCATTTAATCATATTAATTAAATCATTAAATCCTGACAGAATTCAAATTACACCTGTAATTATTGGTCATTAACTCATTATCAGCTGTTCATGTTTTGCTTCGTATGAGGATACGAAGTCACGTGTCAGACGGAAGTCATATGACAAAACAGACAAAATGGCCGCTGAAAACAGGCATGTTATGCGAACAGGACCTAAAAACACTGGCCACTGGCCGCGTTAGACAGGTGGCCGCTTAAATGAGTTAAAATATAGTGAAAAAATGAACGGGCGGGATTGAAACTGGCCGCTCATGGGGAGTGTCCGCTGATTCAGGGTGGCCGTAACAGCAGGTGCGACTGTATTAATCTATTTGTTTTCAGGGTAAAAAAATTAATATCAGTGTATGTATGGCTGTCCGATGCAATATAATTCATAACCTTGTTATATAT
The DNA here is from genome assembly GCA_003671525.1 of Saccostrea glomerata. Lineage (NCBI taxonomy): Eukaryota > Metazoa > Mollusca > Bivalvia > Ostreida > Ostreidae > Saccostrea > Saccostrea glomerata. The sequence goes on along the minus strand of PRKT01000035.1, from coordinate 1,024,626 downwards.
GCATTGAAGACTAGTCTAACTTTTGTATGTGTATATAATTATATATATATTATATATCCATTGTAAATAACACTCTGTTTTCAGTGTAAAATAATTTACATCAGGTGTGAGGCAGCATAGTTGATGGCCTTGTTTTTATATGCATTTAGGACTATTTTGAAATTATAGGTGTGTTTAAACCCATTGTATATATTACTTTGTTTTCAGCAGAAAATAATTTACATAAGTATGACTGTCTGAGGCAGCATAGTTGGTGACCTTGTTCTATATTCGTTTAAGATTAGTGTTCAATTAATCTTACCAATATGTTACAGTTATATATGAAGATAAGAAACAATTGATCTCATTGACAAAAGTCATTTAAACCTATTAAAATTTTAACTCAATGATAGTATATGTTGCCAATGTGACGCAATGTGTATATGTAACATATTTCATGGGAATTTGAATGCAAAAATAGGTCTAGGTTTGCAAATAACAGTATACAATTAGAACCTATCAAAATTCTGAAAGATTGTTGGAAGATTTGATCATAAAGACCTTCAAAGATATTGTCAATTTACAGGAAATGTATAGTAAATTTTTGCATCTGATGAATCAGATATATGTTAGTCTGTCTGTCCTACTTGTGAAATGTTGATGTTTCTCATTCGTCTCCTCTGGATGGGGCACTTGTCCATAACTTGTTAGTTATCGACAAGTTTGTGGCGTGTTTGTTCTCCCATCATTTTTGCAAATTCTTCTAGTCATATTTGTATTTTTCCTTATGTATTTTAATATCCTTATAAAGGATATATTCAAATATGGTCATATGTAACTTTTGTACATATTTGGTTAATTTGTTTGGCATTACAATAAATGCTCATTTACAACAAACACTTGGTTTTGATATTTGCAAAAAACAGAGCAGAGTAGACTCATTCATGGAGAAAATAAATTATTTGAGGAAGGTGGAAGACGATGGTATAATTGTATTTATGTGCAACATAAAGTAATTTATACCATCTCTGTTATTCTATAGTTATGAGAGAATTTTTCCGGAATTTTCAATGCCGCAAGGAATTCTTGATACTATATTATATTTGTAACTTGATCTTGTTTATCCAGACCACGCTTTCTGATGGAAATAATTTTTGACCCACCACCTCCCCTGCAACCACTCAATATATACTCAATTGTATTGATAAAATTATGAACACTTACAGTGGAATTATTGTATGTTATTTGTTTTTCAATTGATATGTGTTAATAATGTTATAATAATATATCGTCATAATTATTTTGTTGTTTATATATTGTATACATATATTTACATTGATGTTGTTCTCTGATCTGATTGTGTCGTCCGAAATGGCAAGTAGCATGCTGGGTTGATCACAATTATGCTATCGACACATGAACATATCATTTAATATACAACTCTACTTTAAACTTTCTATATGAAAAAATTACTAAATCAACTAAATCAACATCAACGTATCAATAGTCAACATCATATATATCTACATCCAGCTTGAAGGTGACGATATGGCTTTACACTGCTTCGCATTGACCTTTCAAATTAACCACTGTGACGAGATGCAAGTCCAAGGATTCCTGTCGGTTGTAGACATTTCCTGGTATCCAGATGTAGGTCCAAGGATTCCTGTCCCTGTAGACATTTCCTGGTATCCAGATGTAGGTATAAGGATTCCTGTCTCTGTAGCCAATTCCTGGTATCTGGAAGTATAAAACTTAAACGGCAGAAACAGTATACGATTCAAAGTAAGTATGTGGGGGTTGGGATGGGAGGGTATTTTTCACTCTAATTTCTATACCATCCGCTGGTTACAGGCCTTCATTGAAAAAGGAAGTGGAGATGCTGTAAATTCAGAGTGATGCGCGAGATGCATATAAAATCCCGGTCCAAGTTTCCGGATTACACACAGATTGATCTACACAATTATCAACAACACAAACCATTTTAAATCTACACAATACATAAAACCAAATTAATATAGTTTAATGCTAATTATAAAGAGGAGAGCTTTGATAACGGCACATATTTACAGACAAGCTGAAATATGTGCAATTATCAAAGACAATAATGACTTATCCTACCCAGACCCCCACAATTCAATACACAAGACTAATTCCTTGCATTTGTAAGCATACATATGAATTTCTAGAATTAAAAACACATTTTATAAGTTTATAGTTTATTGTATGGCATATATTGGCCACAGTGGTCATATAAATGAATTTACAACATCAACTTTGGGGTCGCCAGACAACAGGGCTCACCCCCTACAACAACATATTATGTGTCGTCCGAAATGGCAAGTAGCATGCTGGGTTGATCACAATCATGCTATCGACACATCAACATATCATTTAATATACAACTCTTTACTTTAAACTGTCTATATGAAAAATTACTAAATCAACTAAATCAACATCAACGTATCAACAGTCAACATCATATATCTACATCCAGCTTGAAGGTGACGATATGGCCACATGGGCACCTGATGAATGTGTGCGTTAGCAGACATACAATCAGGTTGCCCACCGCCACATGGTGGGGGTAGGAACCTTCAAGATGACCACTGTGCCTCTGCCAAAAACTTTGATAATTATTTACAAGGAAATTCTTTGCTTTTACCCCCACTGGCAAAATACTCCAGGGCCCCTTGAATGTTGTTGAGGAAAATGTAATTCCCTAACTCTGACAAATGAGTTCCGTCTGAGTGATACAATTGTACAGGTTTACCTACAAATTGGGAATGCATGATAATTCTCCCCCCATATTGAAATACCTGTTTTGCTGCCCATCTGTTTAGCCTATCCCTTGCCTGCTCCATTGCTCTAATGTTAATCGAGTGTCTCCATGAAATGCGGGGGAGGAGAAAAGACCAAACGAGAGTAGTGTTGGTGAAGATACTTGACAGTAATTGGATGTCCCACTTAATTCTGTACAATAATCTTGACAATTTAATTTGACCCAGATCATTGGCCCCACAATGAATCAGTAAATATCTTGGAGGATCCTCTAATGTTGCCAAGTATCTAACCTTCTGAACTAGGTCAATAAATTTTAAACCCCCGTACCCTTGCCACCAAATATCTACCCCTCTTTGGTTCAGCCCAAGGCTCCATCCCCCCGGTCTTAATCTTGCTGCTATGGATGCCCTTTTTATAATTGATGAGCCAACAATCCAAACTGTAATTCTGCCTGGTTTTGGGAACCCTGTAATATTAATTAACAGATGCATGCCATTAGATTAAATATGCTAATTATGATAATGGAGATGTTCGACTAAGTGGAGATCTTATATAAGTCCGGAAGGCACTTGATTTCCATCTGCCAGCTATTTTAATTTCTTCATCTGAAAAACCCTTGTCTGCTGCTGTTGTTGCAGCCCCTATCCTAAAAGAATGAGACTTGTAATACTTGCTCTCTAGTCCAATAGCTACAATGACTTTATCTAAAACTGCTGAAAATTGATATCTTGTAAGTGGCTTTCCTCCAAAATGACAAAACAAGGGGCCCGGAAAGTTTGGCCTTACTTCTAAAAACTTAGTCATTGCCTGCACTGGACAAATAATCGAACCATGATTATTTACCACTACTTTTACCCCCTTTCCCAACTGATCAGTTTTGGAGCACCTTATACACAATGTCAGTTGATTATTTTGTATGTTCACATCACCAATTCCCAAAAGGGTTTGAGAGTTGTTGCCCTTAGATATAGCTAATTCTCCCACCCTCAGAAAGGCAAAAAATGCTAATGTATATGCTGCTGTGAATAATTTAGCTTCATAAAAACTTGAGCACACACTGCTCAATGCCCCCGTTAATCTAGCCAAAATTTTTTCTGTAATTGGCAACCTTGTATCAACCCTAGAATTGAGACGCTTGAAACCCTCCAACACTTTAGAAACAATAAACCTATTAGTTGAGTCTTCGAATCCATTTATCTTGCATTCATAGCCAATAGCCCCTACATAGGCTCTAGCCGTAGACTCTGCATAGCCATTAAGTGATAGGTAAGCGATAAAGTTAACTATTTGCTCCACAGGAGGAGGCCAGATAATTTTTTCATTTGACATATTTCTAAACTTGTGGAATGCTATGATCCCTGTTTTATAGGTTACTGTAGTATTGTAGGAATTGGATGCAATCAATAGTCGAGAAACTTCCCCCTGGACATCAGACTGTGAAATGTGGATGGAATGGGATCTGGGACCTGGTTTGCTGTTGGAGCAAGTTGTTGGAATCTTCCCCACTGTTTACGAGAAAGAGCATCTGCTATACCATTATCAATGCCAGAAATATGTTTGGCTTTAAATATAATATTATATTGCATAAGCATCAAAACTAGCTTCCTTATTAAAAACATAATTCGCGGAGACCTTGACGACTGAGTGTTCAGGATGCTTACCAAGGCAATATTATCTGTATGAAATTGAACCTTATGACAGCTAAGTTCCTCCCCCCAAAGCATAACTGACAACACTATAGGGGCTAACTCAAGAAATGTTATATCCCTGATGATATCATGATTCTCCCATTCTACAGGCCATTCATAATAAACCCACCTTCCTTTAAAATAGCACCCACAACCAAAACCAATAGCTCCTGCACTGTCTGTGTAGAGCTGTATTGCTCTTGAATTCACCCATTCTGAACATGGGAAGAAAGCTACTCCATTGAAATGGTCTAAAAATTTAACCCACATTAACATATCCTCTTTCAATGCCCTGGTGATTCTAATGTGACTATTGGGACGGGAAATGCCAATCATAGAATCATAAAATCTTCTGTTGAATGCCCTACTACCCCTGATAGCCTTGGAAAAGAAATTGAGCTTTCCGACTAATGATTCCATTTCTTTCAACTTAACCTTTGACCTTTCCATTAAAATACCAAGCATACCTTTGAGTTCCTGTATTTTATCCCTTGGGATTCTTACCATTCTAAGCACCGTGTCGATTTCTAACCCTAAAAACACTAAACAAGTAACAGGTCCTTGTGTTTTATCTACTGCTAAAGGAACCCCAAAATCTTTGCACACAACCTGGAATAATGTCATTAATTGCAAACATTCACCTGATCCCCTACTCCCTGCAAAGATAAAATCATCTAAATAGTGCTCTACTGTATTTAAACCAGATTTATTTGTTATAACCCACTGCAAAAATGTTGAAAACTTTTCGAAAATTGAACAAGAAATTGAACATCCCATGGGTAAGCACTTGTCAAAATAGTATTTATCCTTAAATCTAAATCCTAACAGATCAAAGTCCCCAGGGTATATTGGGAGTAACCTAAATGCACTTTTAATGTCGACCTTTCCTAACTCAGCACCGGGTCCTAACTGATTTATCATATCGACTACTGTATCAAAAGCTGTGTATTTAACGCTGCAATCATCTGGGTCAATAAATGAGTTAATGCCAAGTGATGGAGGGTATGAAAGATGTGTAATCATCCTCCAACCACCACTTGACTTTGGGACTAGACCAATTGGAGAAATGTGCATATTAGGTATAGGTGGGTGTGAAAATGGGCCCAGCACCCTTCCCTCCTGTACTTCTTTAACAATTTTTTCTTGCAACTGATTAGGGAATTGCCTAGCCGAAAGCAAATTCTCAGATAAAATAAACATTCTTGGACCTGAATAATTTAACTTAAACCCATAAGTGAATCCTTGTAATATTTCATTTGCTACATTTCTTATTGGATATTGGTGCAAAAAAGGTGCCAATGCAGAAACCCTAATTGGTGTTGAACCTATTTCCCATAAATCTGGGACCCGAGAATCGAGGGCGTCTAAGGTTAAGCTGGGGGGTGGAAGCTCCGTTAAGTCGACTGGATTGCTGGACCCCTGGCCGGAAGGCCTGTCTTGGGCTGAAATAAGAAGCTTGCCTGTTAACTACATTTACAGAGAAAGGACAATTTACCATGGCATGATCTTGACCACACTTTATACAAATGTGCGTGTATGAGCATGGTTTCCTCACACAAAACCCCTGAAAATTAAATGCGTAACATTTATTTGCCCCTACAGTTCCCGAAGGTGATAGGGCAAACTGACCATGGTTCGGACAAACAAAAAAGTGACCTAAGTTCGGACAACTTTAGCGTTATTTTTTTTCCTTTAATAAATCCGCATTCAAAATAATACGGAAACATGTCAATCTCATCGATCGGGTTTTTTATTTAGTCAAGACCCCTTGATTATCACGTGACTCTATACTTGGTGGCGGCGCTAAGATTTGAAGGTATGTATTGTTGGTTTTACGTCATAACATTGCAGAAAAAGTAAATATACACTTTGAAGAAAAGCAAACATCTGATGTTCTTCTGTATATGATCCAGTTTGTATTATTTCTAGAGCATTTTTGAGATATTAATCTTTCCCCACAGTCAAAAAATAGATTAGTTACTTTCTTTCTTCTTCGAGAAATCCTTCGTAAAGTGTAAAAACGAAATGTACCTAGGTTCGTACACCCACTGACAATGAGTCGAACACTGTTCGAACCAAGGTTTAAGTATCTTAAATGTACTTTTTATAAAAGTTGGAGGGAATAAATCGTAAACGAGGTTGATAATCTAAGCATAAGCATATTATTAGTACTTGAATAAAATCTAAATATCAGATTTTACAGTATAAATTTTTTTTAAGATTTTCTACAATATTTCAAACAATCATAATTATACTTAATTACGCATATAACATATTATATAAAAGTATCGCCCTGTATGCATTTTTCAAATTTTCAATAATAAACTGAGTAATTTAAAAAGCTTTTTATCAATTGAATTAATTAATCCGGTCCTTAATTAATCATTTACTTTATTTTTCCATGTACATGGATAGAATAAACGAATTTTCGTTGGCTTAGATTCTTACTTATACACAAGTATCGTGCCGGTTACATGTGCACCTTAATTAGATAGACTTTTTAAACAATTTTCTTTTCTATAAATTGTCTTTTATTTAAGAACTAGAAATGAAAAACGTCATAATTAAGGGCGTGTATGGAGTTGGAATGCATCATTGGGGACCTAGAGAATTAGCAGTGGGGCCTGTGTACTATCTAAAACATGAGCACAATAATCCAAGAGACGTAAATGCGATTGCAGTGTACGAAGATAGTGCAATGACTGTAAAAAGATGCTACCTTCGCCGCCCGGACGCTTTTATCGTTTCAAAATTATTTACAAGAAATCTAATTGAAGGTCCGTGCTTTCTAAAAGCTAAAGGTCCTGTGGAAAGGTGGAGGAGGCAAACCGGCCCGGAGCAAAAGTGCAACATTGGGTTCAAGTGCTCCTATAGTCCAGTTACAATCAGGCAAATTAAAGACTTGGGGAAAGATTATGGACTAGATATTGTATTTTTTAAATAAACTTTATTGCTTGATTTAATAAAGACAAAAATATTTTTTCAGTCATTATTTTTTTTTAGATGAAAACAAAAAGCAGAAAGGGCAAAAATTATAGCGAGGAGGATCTGCTCGCTGCTTATCATGATGTACTGAAAAGTACGTCTGTAAGAAAAGCAGCCGTCAAACACAATGTTCCACACACGACCTTGTGGGACAGAGTGTCAAGGAGAATTCCATTGTCAGCTAAGGATGGGGCAAAGCCCAAGCTTTCTCTTGATGACGAGAAAAAGCTTATTGAATACGCACAAGACCGTGCAAGTAAGGGCATTGGTTTTTCCAAAACAAATTTCTTCCGTTACGCTGGAGACTTAGCCAAGAAAAGGGGAACACCTTTTAAAAACGGGCGCCCATCTGAAAAATGGTGGCGACTACTCAGAAAGAGACACAACAACCTCAGTCTGAGGACCCCAGAGTCAACAGCCTCGGTCAGACACGAGATGATGTCAAGGGAGAGAGTGGGGCCCTACTTTGAAAGCCTACAGGCTGAGCTGGACACAAACAATCTGACAAATAAGTCTCATCTCATATGGAATATGGACGAGACCTTTATTACCCTGGCCACAGACTCAGAAAAAATCGTCGCAAGGTCTATATATGGTGCAGACCGCGGAAAATATAACTGTAGGGACATAGCATCTTTCTTGAAAAGGGGATAGGGCAGATCTAGAACAATTCTAATTTGTCTGAAAAAAAAAACTTGTCAGGGAAAAAAGGAGGGATTTCCAGCCTTTTCCTTAATTACTCGAAAATTGGGGAGGGAGTGTTAGAATCAGTACTGTTTTTGTCCATACTTACTACATTACCCTTACTTCTGTACTTAACTGTAAGGAAAATTGGAGGGCCAACCATACAAAACGAATTTTGTGTAAAAAGTTATGTCTAGAAAAAAAAACTGGGAGATGCTACGTGCCTCGGTGTACTGACAAAATTGTAATTATTCTGCTTACGTCATTTCCATTGTTGCTTTCGACACGGACGTCCGAGAAAACATTATATTGGAATTCAAACTTGAATTTGATTTTCAATCCATCTATAAGCCTCCATACGTAGAGTATAATAAATAAACCCAAATTCAAATACTTTCAATTCCCGAATCGTTTGAAATTGAAGGTGCATTGACACAGATCTGAAGTTAATATTTTCTGTATAATATTACGACTTATACACTTTAAAAGCATTTCACACAAAAATAAATTAAAAATTTCATTTTATTTGAAAGGTATTAAAACTTCAAATTTTTTGGCGGGTTTGATTGACACATCCTTGCATTTTCATAAATTTTAACTTTATTCTTAATATTTTGGAAAAGTAGCAATCTTCAAGTTTTAATAACTTTTGAATGAAATGATTTTAAATTTTTTTTTGTATGAAATGCTATAAAAATATATATGTCGTAATATTATACAGAAAATATTAACTTCAAATTTGTGTCCATGCACCTTTAATGCGTTTAAAACATTAAGAAAAGTAAACATTATAGTTTTAGAAGATAAAGATATGGGGCCCTATTTTATTCAGGGAACGGTTGTCTGGTCCTAAAGAGGGATGAGTGTGTAATTTCTTTCAGTCCATGCCTTCACAAAACAGAATAGATGGTCTAATTTGTATTTTTAGTGAAGTGATTAAATATGATAAATGAATTTTTAAAATAATAGTTCAAGGATAACATATTGATTTTGAGAGTAGATGAAGTCGATTAAAAATAAACGCCAATCTTGAATTTCAATCCCATGTTTTCTCAGACACTGTCAGCGAATTGAACCCAGTCAAATTCATTTTCTATCATAAAACTAACAGATAGGAATGATGTAAGCTGTATATATTTCTTGCAAGTTAATATTCGGTGGTCTTATACACAGGCACTACCATCGGCTATGGATAAACACAAAAATTTAACCAAAAAAATAGAAATCAATATCAAAAATTGAAACAGAGGTATAACAGAATAGTGATTTATGTATTTTGGTTTATTATGGTTTCTAATAAATAATTTTCCCAAGAGGGGGGGGGGTAGGGGTCATTCCATTCGTCAAGTGCCTGTGGTCTTAAAATTATTTCAGATTGACTCAAATATTTAAAAAAAATGAATAACATGTTTTGTTATTAGTTTTAATTAACTACCAAACGTCTTTATCTACAGAAAAGGCGCTAAGTCCATACATTCCAAAACGGGAACGAGGGAAACAATTACCCTCATAGCAAGTGGAAATGCAGCGGGACAGTTACTACCCCCTCATTTTATCTTTAAAGGGAAAACAAAAATGGCTTTGCGATCATGGGACACCGAAAATGCTCCTGATGGATCAATATTAAGCGTGTCACCTACAGGATGGACGAAACAAGTAAGACTGTGGATTTTAAAATATTTATGGCTAACTCAGTATCTATGCGCAAACATACTAGTGTGTATACTATATAAAAACGTAAATTTGCTATCTTGATTAAAGGGCCTTGTTTCATGTGGTTTACTGAAGTTTTTATAAAAAAAACATTGGACCCATGAGACCTCAAATCCTGATATTTGATGGCCACGATTCCCACCACCACGTGGAACTCGTGGGTACTGCCAGGGAAAACAACATCATTTTAGTAGAATTGCCATCTCACACCTCCAACTGGCTCCAGCCACTGGACAGGTGAGAATACTGTGAAAATCTTGGTGACAAATCTTCGTGGTTGAAGGAAAAATATTATTCCCCATAAAAATAAGTAATTCCGCAGTACTTTACTTCTTGCGTGTTTTTTTTGAAATATTTATAGGTAATACTTATATCTGCCAAATGATTTTTGCAGAACATTTTTTGGACCAATGAAGTCCAAGTGGAGGAAGAAGACAGGCGAGTTGATGGCGGAGACTGGATGTACAGTAGGTCATTCCAACTTCTTCCTCCTGTTCCGTTCCGTCTGGATGGAGATGGAAAGAGAGTCGTCAAAGATTGTGAATGGGTTTGCTGCTACTGGAATCTGCCCGTTCAATCCAAATGCTGTACCAAATGAGGCATTCAGTCCCTCTGAAGTCTACAGTGGTGCGTGAACTCATAATACCTGGTTTTAGTTAATCAATTTTGAAAACAAAAAATTATGCAAATAGTTCAAAAATAGATGCCATATTTCTGTTTACAGGTGTATATATATATAAATAAATATTTTATTAACATATTTCCCTTCGTTCTAATCATCTAGCTCTCTCTCTCTCTCTCTCTCTGTGTCTCTCTCTCTCTCTGAACACCTTTTATTGTTTACTTTCTTTCCTCATAGAAAATGAAGTCACTGTAAATAGAAACGTCACTGAAGTTCGCAGCTCTGGCGATTCCCAGTCCTCTAACGTGATCAGCAATTTTTCGGAGAAACTTGGTAAAATTTGTAAAATTCTGTACTTCGCTAAATGTTTTTTCACCAAGATAATTTTTCTTTTGATATTTTATTTCTTTTCTGTTTTCAGATACCGTGCAAACTAAAGATGATGCTGGGCTACATGGAGGTGATCATGAGAAACTAGTGGCAGCCCAGGAGTACTCTGCCAGCGACGGTAAATTCACAGGCACCTGACGTTACTTATTTTTCTTTTAATAAAAAACATATATCCATACGTAATAAAAAAAATACCATACCTAATATAAGTTATGGGTATATTTTTTTATTAAAAGAAAAATAAGTAATCTCAGTTGTGTGGGGGTAAATTGTACTTCGAATTGAATATTGATTTCAAATATTTTTGTCTTTATCTGTGTACTACAGTGTTAATAAATGCATAATATTTCATTTTAGAATTGGCAGCGGCATCCTTGTTAGATTTGTCATTAAGTTTGGTTGACCTTGGATGCATGTTGCACGACGATGGGACTCTGGAGGAATTAAATAAACCTCCTGCGCCGGAAGTAAACGCGACTGGTTCCGCCTGCCCTCCTGAACTTGCCCTTGCAGCAGTAGAATGTTCTCTGACAAATGCCCAGAAGAAACGATATGAAGCTGTATTTGAAGCCAAGGGGGACATCAAGTCCGACAAGACTTTCCAAACATGGAAAAAGCTGAAACTAGCGGTATCAATAATTACATGTACCAATAGAATTAAAATTTGGTGGTGTTTCAGCCGCAGAAAAAAATTTAATAATAAAAACTGTGCAAAAAAAAAAAATTTTTGATATTAACTTTCATTGTTCTTATTACAGTTACAGACGAACTCGGACGACAATGAGTTACTTGACGCCCTCTCTGCACCTGATGCACATGTCAGAGTTAATACCACCGACCAAGACGAAGATGTCCTTCCAAAACTAAAACTGCAGCGTAAGCCAAAATCTGATCCAGCGTTCTTCATCCTTACATCAGATGATGCATATAAAGATAAGGTAGCCGCACGGAAAAGAAAGGAAGAAAGGGAAAAGAAGAAGAAGAGGGTTAACTAAAACTAAAAAACAATAAATTATTAAGAATTATATAACTAAGAAATGAATAAAATTTTATTTGAAGTTGTTTTGTTTTTTTATTAATGGCGTGGAGGGGAGAGGGTTTATTTTAGCCCCCCAGGAACGAAATTTTATAGGCGAGGTTGTCTCCTTTTTTTCCCAAACATTAAATATTACTTTTGAAATTGTTCCACCCCACTTTTTTGTAGCATAATTGAATCTTAAGAATGATTTAATGTCATATGTGCCGTATTTTAATAAGAACAGGCAAAGTAAAAATTTAAAAAGATCTTTCTATTTGTATTTTTTACTTTAATAAAGATAGGACTTTCCTGTAAATTATACAATTTAAATCAATTGTGTTTCAAAGATATCAGAGACTTAAAACAATAATTGATATTTATTTCCGACTCCGCATTTAAATTATAAATATCAGACGCAGTTATAATCATTTTATTCAATTTCAAATTGAATGTTTGCAGATATCATGTAAATCTTCACTTATAAGCTTAAGCTTAAGATATTAAAAACCTAAATTAAAACAAAAAAACACACACACACACACCCTGTACACACAAGCACTCCTCAGTTTTGCTTGTAATCTACCCCCCCCCGAACTTTCAAAAACTTCGTCTGAGCACTAGGGTCTCCCGAAGAATTCTTAAAATAGTACAATACAGTCGGAAATATTTTATAAATATTGTATTGAAGTAACTTAAAAGTACATATTAATATCATGTCCGAACCTTGGTCAGATACGTTCGAACCATGGTAAAATTCGTTCAATAAATTAGTCGTCTAGTTACTCGGAACTAAAATCTATTTTTGTTATATATTTACACTTGATAAAGCCCGAAAGATTAAAAAAAACCTTTTACATTGATAGTAATGCCCTAGACAATTGACATTCGGAACAACAGCTTATTGCTTGTAAGCAAAACAAGAACCGTCCGAACCATGGTATTTATTTGCCCCTACAGTTCCCGAAGGTGATACGTTTTGCCCCCCAGTCATATACATGACCCACAATTCTGTATCTACACCTGACCAAGATTTGCTGGGATCCATGGCCAATTTTAGGCGGAACTGCTCGTCATAAAGTTTCCACCCAGAGGACCTACCCGCCCCGGTACGTACATCGTGCATGTATTTTAGTAAATCCTAATATTTACCTGTATGGACAGATGTATATATCCTCAAATAAATTAGAAAGGCATCCGTCCATTTCTCAATTGTTGTGATTTTTAGAGTATTCTTGGGTTTGCTTTGCATTTGGCCATCATAACCCAATACAAAAATTCGCTCACTAGCTGAGTCTTCAATATTTAAATTTCTTAATAATAGTGACAAATCAACATATTTGCCTTCAATAATTTTTTGTCTGATAGTCTCGTTTACATTATGGCCCAATGAAAACTGAATTGAATTTAATGGTGTGGGGATAGAACCCCCATCTTGCGACAAAAATTATTTGTACCTGCTTATTTGTCAGTTAAATTTTGGTTCCCCATTCCGTCGCACGTCGGCGCTTGTTGTGTCGCCAGTGGCACTGATCCTGTCGCAGATTCCCCCGGATCCTGAACCTGGGGTTGGGCCTCTCCTCCGATCTGTTTTTTGCTCTTCTCTCCTCTGCGTCTTGTCCTTATGGGCGGCATGCTTACAAATTTATTTAAGTTCGGTTTGTTATTTGAAGAAAGTTATGCCTCCACACAGAATAATGGCGATACCGACACACTACAGGATGCTGCACGCTGCCCTACAAAAATCTCCAAATATCCAACAAATATGCAGCCATCGGAAGCGCTCCAGGTCTAAGATGTTTTGTAATGCCGTTGATTCGACTAATTTTGAAAATCGAATTGAGTTTTTTTTTTCACTCTAATTTCTAAACCATCCGCTGGTTACAGGCCTTTATTGAAAAAGGAAGTGGGGATGCTGTAAATTCAGAGTGATGCGCGAGATGCATATAAAATCCCGGTCCAAGTTTCCGGATTACACAACAGACTGATCTACACAATTATCATCAACACAAACCAATTTTAAATCTACACAATACATAAATCCAAATCAATATTAGTTTAATGCTAATTATAAAGAGGAGAGCTGACAAGCTGAAATATGTGCAATTATTTACTAACAATCATCTGCATATAGTAAAGATAAAAATTGAATCAAATGACTTAGAAATTGATTGTAATTAACCCACTAAAATGGTAACACGCTTTAGTAACCATAAAAGTGATAGTAATTGAATGTTAAAACTGTTTTTATATAGAGTGGGTCTTCGTACCATTTTTTGAAAATAAATATAAAAAGGGTATGGAAGGAAGTATCTCTCACCATTTTCAAAAATATAGACCCACTCTATATTAAAAAGTTAGTTTTCCAACTTAAATTTCGGAACATATTCTCAAACACTCTTAAGTCCAATGTGTGCTTGCTATACATATAGAACTGTTTGTTATTTATGCGACTTCGTGGCTCAGTGGTCATAGCGGCGGTGTTCAAGCACCGAGTTACTTGTCGCGAGTGTTCGAATCACGAATTTTTGTTCAGGTTGAAATTTATAGTTAAATGTATTTTTCCCACTAAATACAAAGTGAAAAAATACGGTCAATTAATACATTTCCTATAATAAACATGTTTTCAAGATTCACTTTTAATGCATTCAGTTCAAGACTACATTGTATCAATTGTAAACAATCATGGGTTGACCAGCACGGTATGGCTGTTCCGTATGCAAAAACGATTAAAAGGTAAGGTAAAGTGTACCATCTCCCAATCCCTGAAAACATATTCGATAGAACAATTAACACGCAGTATGAAAAGCATCACATGTTAAAAGTACTGTAACGATATCAGCAAGGTTTAGAAATTTAGATATTGTCATTTGGACTGTGCTGTACAAAGTTTAAATGTTTAGGTAAATCGTACGACTATTCCGATATGCTTACAGCGCAACAAAACCCATGTGGGCATTGGACTCGCCTATTCCCCCCAGATTCTTTCATGAGTAAAAAATTAATGAAATCTGTGAATATTTATTCAAAAAGTTCTCATAAGATCAATACTTTTCACATTTTCGCCTCGAACTTTGTGTGTTCACACAACTGAAGATGTTCTAAGTATAAACTAGAATCAATTTATTATTAAACTTTTACAATTGTTAGCTTAAAAATTAAAGTTACAAAATAGAACAAGACGTGTCTGTGAAACACTATGCCCCCGATGGTAACACAATTTTGGAGTGGGACCCAGACTGAGACATACACTTGTAAGGTGTTTCAGGGGTTTCAAATGTAGGTCAAATGTCTCGTTTGAGGTCACAAAATGAAAAAAATTCTGTTCTAAAGGTCTTATTTTAATGAACACTCATGTCAAATATTATAGCCTAACCGTTGACAGCGCAAAGGATATGGGTTAGGTTAAAGTTGACAACAGACAGATACACTGTAGACAAACATACAGACAGGACAAAAACAATATATACCCGGGATCTTTCGATCCAGGGGGCATAAAAAACAAGTTGAATTACCAGTAAGATTCAAATTTAACTTGAAATTAAAGTTGAAAACCAGAAAAAGAGCTCCAGTCTTTATAAGCATAATCTCCTTTCAAATGCATATTTATCCACACCCGATCGTTTTTCTTCATCCTTATTATACAGGTTGTTGACCCTGTTTCATAGTTGTTCTGGTTCCTGCCAAATACATGGTTGTAGCAAACCTCGTTACCATTCTGAATCAGCCGTGTTTGGAAAGCGTTTCCTGGTCCAGTAAGAATGGTCCATGTAAAGGAATAAATTCCATCATTCGGGGCTGTAAATTTTCCTGTCTGTGCAACGTAGGCATTCCCTGCATTTAATGTTACTTTTCCAAATACTACAATGGCATTTGCAGGCATATTCTGCAGAGCTTTTGAAAGTCGGGCATTAAAGGCCACGATTCCTGTAAGAGAGTTATACTTCAAGTAAATAACAACAAAAACAAGTGAAGCAATTCAAAATAGTTTAATTTATATTGATAAGTTGATTCATTATTATATAGACTGTACTACATGTATGAGAAACGTGAAACCAGAAAAAGGATTTTGTATCAACATTTTATTCTTGTAATGAGAAGATAATTATAGCAGTTTGATTTTGCTTATCCTCTTGTATAAAGTACACTAAGAAAAAAAAAACATAAAACTTTTAGAACTTCCTTCGTCCATTATACACATATGGTAGGAGAGGTGTCCTTTAATGAGCTCAGTGCTAACAGTACAATGTACCTCAAAACTTTATCTGACTAAGAAAGTAGCAGTTGTGATTTGGACATTTTCTACAATGATAATTTATGCATGTGCCTATATGCATATTTTTCCTTGATTCTACAAACAAGATGATTAAAAGTTAGATACAGAAGTGACAATCAGAAAATAAGAATCAGCAAAAGATTATACAAAGAAAACAAACGTTGAAGATACTTTCTTCCATTTCCCTATAATTTCAACAGTTTTCTTCGATCTAATTTTTTTTAATTTTAGAATCCCACAGATGTGTAATTTAGATATTATTTGAATCGAACGAGAAAAAATATATGTGTAAACAGCAGTAATAAAGTTTTCAATTATGTTTTATATATATATATATATATATATATATATATATATAGGAAATTGCCGTTTTCCTTTGCTGCTTTGATAAGAACAACAACAAAACAAATAGGGATCACTAACCTCGAGCTCCAAGTCCTGTAACCAAAAAATATCACAAATTTTGTCACCGTTCCCTGTCATATATAAATTATGCTATATGTTGCGCAATAATATAATGATAAACTTTGAAAAAAATTTAACACTCTAATATGGAGTATAAGAAATAAATTCGAAAAGATAGTAAAACAATACCACAAAAAAATTATCAGGACTGTATTATAAAGGATCGTTTTGTATATTACATGTGTATACATTATTTATTTTGATGATATTTACTTACATATTTCCACAGAAAAGCACTTCATGTTGTATCAGAATTACATGTATCCCTTTTATTGGTTTAAGAAGTTATGAAAAAATATGAACAGTCTGCATAATGTACTACCTATGTAATTTTATACAAAGTATACACTCATTAAATGTAATATGAGCATAATACCCTTAGGAAATTATTAAGGAATTAGATTTGAGATTAATATAAATAAGTAAACATTTACTCTAAGGCTTCCACCGTTAAAGAAAAATTGAAAGCACAATGTCTTAAAAAAGTTAAAAAAATATTTTTAATCATAGCGAAATTAGACTGCATGTACCATGCTTACGTTTGTTTCAACGTTTTGCTTTTATTACGTTGAATTCTAAACATATATCAAAGATTGCCTTTCTGTGGGACATCTGTTTGGGTTAGTGCGCAACAAATAAAATTCAGAGGAATATAGAAGGTAAACTACTGAAAATCAAAGAAGTTTAAAAAACAATCTGTGGCTTTGAAGTTATCTTTCTCTCTAAAATTATTTAATATAGTCAATATATTTTGATAATAATGTTACATGTAATATGAAAAATCAACTGAATGAAAAATGCACAAATTTTCAGAATTACGGATTTGTTATTCAAGCTATTATTTGGTCATGATGTTGATGAATAAATTTTCGTTTTAACTGGCAAATTATACTTATATGATAGATTTTTGATATTATAAATGTTTCATGAATGTCATTTTGTTATTACTATAACTAATTATAACTATTATTGTATGAAATGAGTGAAGCAGATGTACAAAAGATATTAATATGAAGATTTTTTTTTCCAAATTAAAACGGAAAAGAACAATATAATGCAAGAAAATAATGAGAATGTGATAAAAATTTTAAAATTTAATAGATTTGTGTAGAATAAAGTAAATTATGGGATCATATATCCATTTGGACATCTGCTGCAGGATCGATTTCAGTTTAATGTTAATTTGAAATCTATCCTTATTTAAAACGTCTGAGTCACTTGTCTTACTGCAAATGGTTATTTTCAAACGAATATTGAGGGTCGTAGCATTGTTGCACTGAAAAGGTAAGTTCGTAAAAATTTTATGACTAAATTTCTACAAAACATTTCAACTTAACTATTTTTCTTGCTATTTTACACAGAAGCTTAAACTTGACCTTAAGTACCTTCTTTCTCCGAACACTTCAATCAGCAGGAAGCAGATGAATTTTGTCTTACCAGCTATCTATGATTGCGAAATATGGAGGTAAAAAAAGATGACTTTAAATTGCTATAAATATACAGAATAAATAGGAAGTTTGCCTTCTGATCAATCAGTTAACTGCAATTTGGACAAACCAATTAAAAAATACATAAAACACATAGTTTAAGACTATTTATTTTAAAATCATTCATTTGTGCATTTTCTTTTTTATTAATTAAAGAATTTAATTGTAAATTTATCCTTGAATTTTTATTGGAAAGGAAACTTAAATTTAAACTATTGATAGTACTAGTCTTATTAATTGATTTTATCACCTACATTTAACTCAGTAATTATAAGTTGTTACATGTATCTGTGTACCCAAATTATTTTTTTAAATTACATGCAGAGACATGTGCGTGGTTCTGTTCAAATTCATTTCTTGAATTAAGCAAACCTGTTTGGTATTTGTGTGTTTTTGATAGGTTGAATAGTACAATAAAAAAAAGAAGACAAACCTTTTTATCAAGTAACAAAAATTTTGCTTGTTACAAATAACTACCTAAGTGGATGTTGCATTATGCAGAATAGACAAATAGAAAAAAACGATATCGACATTATTGATATTATAAGCGTATGTTGTATTATCAGAGATGTATTATAAATATTATTTTGATATATATAATTATTACGGTTAGGTTTGAATACGCATTTTGCGCTAAGGACACAGCAAAACATATCGAAACTAAGCTTTCATGTAGCATTTCAGAAAATTTTCTTTTAGAGTTTTAGTATATTTGTCAATTTAACAATTTAAATCTGTGATGAAGACAATACACTGTGTTCTTTGCCAAATTTACTTTTCAATTTCAATTAATCAAATCATAGATTAAATATTTCTTGACATATATGATTGTACACTTGTTTTTATTTGTAAAAAGTAGTTATATAAATATTTTGTATAATGACAGGTCGAGCTATAAACGAAACAAGAGGAACAGATTGACTATGCACATGCTTCTTTTTATTCTTCTTCTTGCTATTGCAGATGGAACTAAGAACTGTAAAGGTAAAGAAATTTAAAGAATTATAAAATAAATAATTACAGATTTTTTTTTCTTTTTATTAATATTTTCTTTGCTAATTTTGCTAATCTAAAATGTAATTAAATCTCTGAGTTTCATTACTAAAGTCCTATTTAAATTTGTTTAATTACGTCATTTATTCCTTACAGGATAACTAGTATACTGACAATTAGGAGGCAATCAAATATGTATATACACAAAATCAAATGTCGAATATTTTGTATTAGTGCATTTTGCGATTATAATCTTTATAAACGGCTTCGTAGTCACAAGGCAAATTGAAATTCGATGCAAGGGCATCAAGTAGAACAATTGTTCTTTAATTTTAGAAACATCAATTTTTTCGTTCTTAAAACATCTTTTTTAAGGTGACTGGCAACTTGTGTTTCATGCTGTAAGTGGAAATGGTGAAAGTATTTTAGAAACGTGGAAAACAAAAAATGCCAGATGCGATATGTTTAGTAAAGATTGTTCTTGTTCAACTGCCAACGGATGCCTTCCCCAAAATCTACGATTCGAAACTCTTGGTGTTGTTCCAAGAAGAATCTTACGAAGTCCTTTAATAGATTACTGGGACTGTCTCAATGTTCATCAGGTAGATTATATTATATAACATAATGTATAATATACGTGAGGGAATGAAGTGTTAGAAATGAATCATTTGTCTTTTGGGTGTTATATTTACCAAATGTGTTTCTATATAATATCTTGATAAAACAGATATGTACAGATATGTACATAGATAGTCATTTTGTATGAAGAATATTCTCAATAAAATGTAAATAATTATGACCTTACAAATTTCAGGTCAAATTTGAGTTGAGTACTCGGGGAAGAACTGTAGCATTTATTGAATTTGATGGACGTGGATCCAACTACCTTAATTGGTTTCATAATAGCAGAATACTACAGACTAGCTGGACAGACATGAAGAGGAGTGGAACTTACAACGTCTTTTCAATTGACAAGTGCGCATTTTGTTTTCTTGACTTTTATCTCTATTTTTGAGGTGTGCGGAGGAGTTAAAGATATTGAAAATATTTAGATTATTCTTACAACTTTAAAGCGTATGTAAATGCTACATAGAGTGCTCTCTTGAATTTTCTCATAAGAGAAGTATATTTCCTTCTAGAGAAAAACGGTATAGTCGAAAATTTTTCATCAATCAAAAGTACGGTGGATGCAATGCTGATAGCGGTTGGTTCGTTGTTTCTGAAGTAAAGGGTAACAAACCTTGTGAATGGGAAAAACAAAAACCGTATCCCCAGTTTTTATATAGCAAGAATGGGAAGATTGCCAATTGGAATGATAAAAGTAAGTTTTTTTCAAGGTATTGATAGTAATATAATGTATAAACTGCCATTTCCGCCAACGTTTCTCCTCACCCTTGACTTAGATTGGTTGATTTTATATTGTTTTATAATGTCCAATTCGTATACAGACGTCACCATATACGAAAGTACTCGTAACTACATTTTCAAGTGCAGAGCGCTCGGTGAAGAAACACTTGCGTCAGTCGCGTTCTATATTATATGGACTGAGCTACGTGAGCGGTTTATAACCGTAGAAAAAACATTGTGTTGATTTTTTTCAATGATTTCAATGATCTTGGCATGTTAAATGTTTAAGTAGAACAGTTCATTTACAGCAAATGGTAACTTCTTCATTCACTTTTATGCTTAAGAATTATCAAAACTTAAGACGCGGGGATTTAATTTAGCTAATAAATAAATGTACTAAAAGTGTATGAATATATTGTTGTCGTAGCTGATGTGTTTCCTTTATTAATGTTTTTCAAACCTTTGTTTCAGAATTTGGTAAAGCAGATGCTCTTAACATTTACATTCGGAGAGGAAGAGAATAAATGAATCACACAAAACTGCATTAAATCAATAAAGTTAACACTAGCATTGTTTACCTGTGATGTTTTATTATCAAGTATAACCAAGAAAAAAAATCAATTTTTCAATGGTAATTGGTACCTGTGTTTATTTGTGTAATAAATCAAACCGTTAAAATTTGATACCAATCATTACTGTACTGTATGTTCGAATATTTTGTAGCTCTTTTAAATGGCCGAGATGCAAACTTGTAGGGAAAATTACTACATGACCCGTTGTATGTGACCTCTAGGAGAACACAAGGCTTTCCTACCCCCCCCCCCCACTTGAAAAGTTGAAGGGTAAATAATATTGATCGGAATGTCCTCCCGTCTGTTACCCTTTGGTATATACCCGTCTCATCCCTATACCACTAAATGAAATTTAATACTAAACACTTTCACAGAAAGTTATATAGTGCCAATGTGCACTGTTCGGATTTATAATTCAGGTTTTCCATAGCAAAAAATGGCCGATGTCATTGTTTCTATAATATTGAAAGGTGCCCATCTCTTATTCGTTACCTCTCCTATTCCACTGAACAAAATTTAACCATACTTCCAGATTCTTTGTTACTTCAAGCCATCGTCCACATCCTGTTTACCTTTTTATATGCTTTATTAAGAGCAAAACATAGACTTTGCTATTATAATCATATATGAGGCGGCGGGTATTATTTAGAGAGCTCAATTCTCACAGTATCTCTACTTTATTCTACCAAGGGCAATTAAAAAGGTTAGGAGACACCAAAAAACAAAAATTCAATAAAAATCTAGCCCTGTATTTTTCTTAAATTTAGAAGTGATGTTAGAAATTAAAATTCATTATATCTAAATAATTAAAATTCCATACAGTAAAAACATAATGCAGAAAATTCGGGCCCTTGGTTCCGCTTGACAGACCTCATGATCTTTTTGCAAAGAATAATTTTTTCAAAATTATTACATTAATAACATAAAATTGATTTAAAAAAATAATTTCATTATTCAAGTTTCTTTCCATACTAATTTTAGATGCAGATAAACACATACAAGCCTTTAAAGGCTTTATTGTCCTCGCTTTCAATGAAAGTGGACGATATCAATTTTTTGTCCGTCTGTTTATGTTTTTGTGTACATTAACACTCATTCTCATACGATATTTCTCGAGACTTTTGAACTTTTACACTGAAATTGTAGACCATGACTCCGCACGGCATACTGATTCTTTTTTAACCTTAAGCTTATTTTAACTTATTATAACATTGTAACTGCTGCTGAATGTATATACATTTATTTCCTCCTGCTCTTAAATTCATCTTCTACAAACTTGTTGATTGAAAAAAAAAATTAAATTGTCCTCCTTTCCGCATATAATGCCAACTGCTTTTTAGTATTCTGCTATTATGGAATCAATTCATGTAAGTGGAAATTCGACAAATGACACAGTCTTGCCTTTGGAAGATAGCTCTACCTTCACCTTTGAAGTAACAGGTGGTTTGTCACTAAAATTACATCTTTAAAGATCTGAGTATATTATTTGACGATGAATCCATGAACAGTGCATATATCGTTAAAGTCATTTAACAAAAGCATATATTCGTATAATGCTCCTTTAATCGTAACATCACTAATTATATCTAACTGTCGTGGTTAAAACAAAGTAAACATAAAAAATTTAAAAGTTACTGAAAAATAAGGCAGTTTTAAAATTTGTTTTATTGCCCTCCCCCGACCGACAGACTAAAAATGTCCCGACTCTAAACTTTTTTTTTTATACATTCCAGGACGCAGATTCTTTTTTTCATATTATTATTTCTCTTATCCAGTCAACAACTACGGTGAAATTTTCTTGAAAAAACATTTTTCCACCTACCTTCTGCCACAATAATTTTATCCTGAGTCGGATGAGGGCAAACAAATATTTTACATGTATTTTAAAAATGGCCTAAATCTTTTTATTTTAACCTTTCGAATATTGAGACATTCACAGAAGTCAACTTTGATACTTCTTAGGATTTTTGGACATTTATCTCTTGCTGTTTGCCATCTATAAGACTACGGCAGGCAACCATCTTTAACGGAACAAGGACAATTGTTTAAGTTTAATATATTACATTCTTTCTTAAACTTTGTTTGCCAAGTCTTCATGGCATTTTCCCCTTTCCCACTCAGAGCATGGAAAACAAGTTCCCAGTCTCCTGAAAGTAACCAATCTATCATATTATTATGTATGTATGATGCCAAACATTTGTTCAAGCATTTTAAATTTGAAGTAAATGAGTAATAAGTACTCAACAGAATATCAGAGCAATCGGTACCGTACTTTGTTCTTATAAAGAGTTGAAATACCTGCGTTACCTTTTGCTGTCACTCCATATGCAACATACCTCAAAATAAGGAGTTCAATCATGATGATCATGACATGATTTCTCATATCTAGTTCTGTGTGTTATCTACGATCTTAATTGTTCTTTTGGCGAAACAACCGTCTCACCGAATAACGCAGAGATCGTCCTTTCCGATAAATATTGATTATCATACTTTTTTATACCTCCTTAACTACACTCGGAGTTCCTCAGATGACTCGTACCTCGCACATAACCTCGGACGTCAACGGTGATCTACCATCTTGCTGATTCAGTCTTGTGATCTTATTTAAATTTTTTTCAAATGTCATACATGCATTTGAAATCGAAGTTATTTTGTGGCACACTCAACAGATTTGATTTGGTTTTGAAGCCTACTAACATGAGGTTGTAATCAAAACCGGTTTACGTTAAAGAATTGCACAAATTAAGAAACATTTTCGAACAACGTTATGCAGAGCGTAATATGAAATGAGTGATAAGGCAGTTTCCGGCGGAGAAATGTAAGGATCTGATGCGTATTCCTTCACTTATCACATCCGAGGTTTGAATGTAGCGTAGCGGAGTCAGCCGAGGATTGCCGATTGCCTAAACTAGCATGTCATCATTTAATTAAAATGAAATACGAGTCCTATTGTCCTTTTTTTTATTCAGCGATCGTGTATTAGTATTTTTACATATAAAAGCTACATGTCTATTGTTAAATTACAAATATTAAAAATAAAAATACATTAAGTATTTTTTTAAATAAAGAAATGTCAAGAAAATTTATATTTAATAACTTGGATGATCTAATGCAGAAACTGCTGTTTAGAATTGGCTTACAGAACGTGTTTATTATGAGAAAATGTTCAGCAGTGTAATTATTGACGACATACGAAAACTCGAGTCCCACGTGATATAGAAACCAGACCAAAACTGTAGAAGGGAGAGCATTTTAAAAAATTGTTTACAGACAGACAGACGGACGACGGACATCCATGTATTATTATCGCATAAACTCTTCTGCTCTCTAAATTAATCAAAGCTCTTAATCTGTTCATAGTTACGTCTCTATATGCAGTGGCGTAGCATCGTTTTTGAAAGTGGGGGAAGGTATTTTTGTTTGATTTGTTATTTCTCAAGTTACCACTCTGTCTCATACAAAGAAAAGCTATCACAGGTATATTCAATGTATACTACTGGATTCACGAATTTATTTATCAAATAATGTCGTTACAGTAACAAGAAATGGTTTTTATTTTAAAGAATGTTAGGTAAACTTTTTTTCAGTGTCAACTACTTTTAGTACCAATTCTTATACTACATTTTGGGTACATTTCTAAAAGTGGGGGGGGGGGCAAACAGGCTTTGAATTAACATTTCCTATAGTGTAAGTAAGGTTGGGAAAAAAAGTGGGGGGGCCAGGCCCCCCGGATACTACGCCCCTGATATGTGCGAAAATATTATTAACGTCAATATAAATATTTTATTATTCTACACAACGCGCTATCTGATTGATTGGTTCTAGATTATCACGTGACCGGGCCATAAAACTTCATATTTCCCAGTCGTCGGCAGGCTTATCACCATATTCCACTCTTCGGAAACCTAAATTGCATTTTCCTGCAAATGTTATCGTTCGTTGAACAAAAACCCCAGAGAGTAGTTTACGTCACAATTGCCTGGTTTACGTCACAAAATTGCTGATATCAGTGTGTGATGTGTCGAAGGGTCCCAGTAATTTTACATAACCAGAAGTCTCTGTCGAGACTGTAGCTCTACTGGTATGTACTTATAATAATAAAGAGAAAAGTAGCAGTTGGGAAAACTTTACAAAAGCAATAAAAAGAATAATGATCCTTGATGAAGTCTCTTTTTGAGGCAAGATAGCAATAAGACTACAACTGTAGGATTCAATAACATTTTACAGAATTTTCAATTTAAATTACTATGGCAACATAAATCATCAAAATCAAAAACACAAAACTGATAATTATGTATCTCAGTGTAGTCTGCTTGTGTGCCAAGTTATATTAAAATCAGACCAAAACTGTAGGAGTTCTAGTATTTTGAATAAATTCAAAAAAAAATTCTATTTTGAGTAACCACGGCAACACCGTTCATCTAAATCAAAAGTCGATATACAGAATTATGTATCTTACTGTAGTCTACTTGTGTGCCAAGTAATATTGAAATTAGACTTAAACTGTAAGAGAAGTAGCATTTTGATTGATTGATTGTATATTGTTTAACGTTCCT
Source organism: Saccostrea glomerata (assembly GCA_003671525.1). Taxonomy (NCBI): domain Eukaryota; kingdom Metazoa; phylum Mollusca; class Bivalvia; order Ostreida; family Ostreidae; genus Saccostrea; species Saccostrea glomerata. Next base: position 999,070 of record PRKT01000035.1, on the reverse strand, counting down.
CTTGAGAATTTTTCACTCATATGGAGACGTCACCGATGCCGGTGAAGGGCTTCAAATTTAGACCTATACTCGGCACTCAGGGCCATTGAGCAGTGAGGGTTCTTTATCGTGCCAACGCCTACCGTGACACGGGACCTACGTTTTTAAGGTCATATCCGAAAGACCCGTGACTTTCACTTCTAGTGCCGAGCGCTTGGCGAAGGAACAGTCACTACCTATGTTTACGTCTTAGGTATGACGCGGCGCCGCGATCGAGAATCGAACCCGGGCCTCCCGATCACGAAGCGAACGCTCTACCACTAGGCTACCGTGACCGGTCAGTAGCATTTTGAATTATTTTCATAAAAATTTCTATTTTTAGTAACCACGGCAGCACCCGTTCATCGAAATCAAAAACCGATAAAAAGAACTTTGTAACTTAGTGTAGTCTACTTGTATGCCAAGTTATATTGAAATCAGACCAAAAGTGCCGGAGAGGAAGCATTATGAATGTTTTCACAAAAATTTCTACTTTTAGTAACAAAGGCAACAAAAAAACCGATACACAGAATCATGTATCTTTGTGTAGTCTATTTGTGTGCCAAATTATATTGAAATCAGACCAAAACTGTAGGAGGAGTTGCATTTTGAATGTATTCTTAAAATATTTCTATTTTTAGTAACCATGGCAACACCATTCATCGAAATCAATAACTGATACACAGAATTATGTATCTTACTGTATTCTACTTGTGTGCCAAGTTCTATTGAAATCAGATCAAAACTGTAGGAGAAGTAGCGTTTTGAAAAATTGTTTAAAGACAGACAGACGGACGGACGACGGACGCATTACTATCGCATAAGCTCTTCTGGTCTCGGACCAGTAGAGCTAAAAATGAATTTGAGAGCGGTGCCGAATCGCAACATTTCTGTTTATTTAAAAATATTTGCTTGTTTTGTTTTAATAAACAATTCATTGCATGAATGTTCGGGAAAGATGAAGATTTATTCAGCCAAGAAATATCATACTCTCCTCGGGGAGTATGATTTTTTTTGGGCTGAATAAATCTTAATATTTCCCTCACTATCTTCCAAAAAATGTATAATATCCAATGACATGCAAAACGACATACAATCAATTGATCTCGACACTGTTAGCGCAATTACAGTTACTGAAGACTTTTAATGCCCTCGGATAGAAAGATCTTGTTAAGGTCTTACGTTTCCAACGGAAGACCTTCTACTGATTCTGTTGGTAAAGATTATTATTCTTTTTTTTCTTCTGCTTCCTAGACCGCAACTTTGAGGCCTCATATCTCACTCATTTGTTAACGGATTTCGCTCAAATTTTCAGAGGTTATAGACGTTTATAAACTCGATCTGAATGCTGACTAAAATTTCAAAAAGTCACTTCCGGTTTTGAGTAATTTCCCTTTAAACGAAAATTTATAGGCTTTCGTTTCCAGACAAAGGCTAGGAGACGGCTAAAGCTGGAGCAGAAATTCTACTGATTTTAGATAATAGAAGGATTGAAGTTATGCAGATGGGTTTTGGTTTTTCGATTTCTCTATTCAAAACGCTTAAAAGAACCAAAAATTACTCAAATTTTGCTTTTTATCTTCTAAAATAAAAATATTTTGTTATAATATATTAAAACATAATTTATGCAGAATTAGAAGATCTTTCAAATGATATGTCGAAAAAAAGGGCTGGCCCCTAAATAAAAGGAACTAGAGGGGCCAAAAGTTTTTTTCCTAATATCTAAAAAAGTATTGAGATTTTGTTATACATCAAAGAAGCAAAGTTGTTGAAAATGTCAAGCTTAATCTAATGGAGTCGTCAAAGTACGTCCAGTGTCTTCACTTCCTGCCAAACCGGAAGTAATCGAAAAACGCGTATTTTTGCCGTTTTTGACAAGATTTTGGGCAACATATATCTCTGGGAGCTTAAAAACTAATTTTTCGTGCGTCGTCGTCACTTCCGGTCAAACCAGAAGTAGCAAAAAATGGCTAATTTTGCATTAATTATCATAGCTTTAGAGGATTCAAAGCATTTTTGGGCGTTATTTCTCATTTTTGTTAAAAATGAAAGCTACTTCCGGTCAAACAGGACGGAAGACCTACTCGTTGCTTTGCAACGAGCTTTGCTCTAGTTTTTATACTGTTTGTCTGTCGTCAACTTTAACCTAGCCCAAAATAACGTTGCTAAATGTGAAGACGCACGTTGCGAGACGTGTAAACATATAATGAAAGCATCAACCTATAACTTTAACAGAAGACAATTCACAGTCAATGCAAACTTGTCTTGTTCTACTAAAAATGTAATATATGTAATTACATGTGCTGGATGCCAAGAATTTTATATCGGGGAAACGAGCGACCAGTTGCGTTTCCGGGTGCGTGTTCACCGACAACATATTAACTCCCCGGAATATCGGCAAATCCCTCTGAGTGAACATTTGGATACTTGTGGAAATAAACAATTCACTATATTTCCTTTTTACAAACTTTCAAGTGAAAGTGATATTCAGAGACGTGAAAAATAAAAAAAAAATAAAAAATATGTTCAATATGTTTCTATAATAAATACAGAAATGATCCTTGGTTAATTCACTATTACTGGCATAATTACAATTAGACTTCAACTGTAGGAGTAACTTTTCAAAAAATTTTTAAGAATTTTCATTTTTAGGTACCATGGCAACATCAGTCATCAAAATAAATTTAAGAAAACAACAGTCTATCTGCATGCCACATTATATTACAAACAAATAAAATCTGTATTTGTAATTGCATTTTAAAATTATTTTACATAAAGTTCTATTTTAGTAACCATGGCAACACCGTCCATTGAAATCATAAATCGATAAACAGAATCATGTATCTTAGTGTAGTCTACCTGTGTGCCGGGTGTTGCTAAAACGCGGAACGGAAAGCGGAACGGAACGGAAAACGGAAAATTAATGTCAAGCAAATAACCTAGATTTGATAAAAATCACACATAAAAAGCAATATTCATGATATAAAAGGCACTTCAAATGAAAAATTATCGTAAAATACGATATATTTATGAATCTGATGCACCCCTCAAGACTGGCACATGTACATGCGATGATCATTAAATACAGTCTGTGTGATATGTACTAATTCATATCCAGATCTGGATTCAAATCCCGAGTATCCAACTGAAGGTTTCTTTCAAATTAATTTTTTTAAGAAAGCTCACCCATAAACGAAAAATATGAAATAGGCGAAAGGAAAACTACTAGTATGTACATACATGTATCTGTAAAGACAAAAAAAAACATGAACCCGTTTGACATTCAGATTATGCATGCAGTGGCGTATCCCGGAATCATGAAAGGGAGGGGGGCAGTTTGGGGTCGGAATAGGTGCCTTCAGCAACACAAAATTTATTTAAATAAACATGTATATTTTGGTCATCAAAAATAGGTTGGCAAGGAGTGTTCAACTGTTTGAAGCTTTTCAGATATGAGCGGAACAAACAGGGAAAGTCAAAATGTTTTACGGGGTCATTCATACCCATCCCCCACCTCCAAACACACTTTATCTTCAATGACTGTCCAGATGATACATAAATTTTGCCACATGATACATAAATTTAAGATTTATGACTCCATTTATATATCAAGGATTTCAATAGATAGAAAGCAGCTCTATTTTGTATATAATTTTAACAAGTTTTACACTCGAAGTGTTTATCCGAGCTTGCCGGAAAGGGGTACTCTAACAGTAATCTTTAGATATTTTTTTTTTAGATTTTTATTTCTCTTACTAATTAACATGATTCATTAAGATACATGTATAAAATGTTTGCCTCCCCTCCCCTTTTTCCAGACATAATGTTTTCACTATAGAAATGTTTCATTGAAACCCCCAACACTTTCTAGATCTGTTAAATTAATGTAGAAAGTTAGTGTAAAAATAATGTGTTCTGAAAGAAGTTTGACTTGCAATCCCTCCTTCCCTTCCGAATAGAACAATTGCTTTCTTTTTTCTTTTGTCCAGTTCTTTTCAGGTACTAGTAAATTGATTGTCTCTACCCCCCTTATGAAAGTGATTCTACGTACGTCACTGCTATGTCAGCGGTTTTCGTGAATAAGAGACTTAACATGACTACAATCAATTTGTATTTATTAATGAGGAATTAAATATGCATAAGTTTACCCTTTCTGATAAAATTTGTGTAATTTAAATGATTTAATCTGATTTATATTTTCCGTTCCGTTCCGCTTTCCGTTCCGCGTTTTAGCAACACCCCTGTGTGCCAAGTTATATTGAAATCAGACCAAAACTGTAGAAGAAGGAGCATTTTGAAAGCAGTTCACAGAAATTTCTATTCCTTGTAACCATGCACGGCAACATTGTCATCGAAATCATAAATCGATACTCAGAATTATGTATCTTAGTGTAGTCTACTTGTGTGCCAAGTTATATTAAAATCAGACCATAACTGTAGAAGAAGGAGCATTTTAAACGTACATGTATTTCACAGAAATTTCTATTTATAGTAACCACGGCTACACCGTTCATCAATATCAAAAACGGATGCACAGAATCATGTATCTTAGTGTAGTATACTTGTGTGCCAAGTAAGATTGAAATCAGCACTCTCTACCATCGACTCAAACATTCACCTCTGTCGTTGGCTCGCGTATATCACAGTGATAAACAGGAGAAATAGTGCGTTTGTTTTTATTCATTATAATTCAATTTCAATGCCTATGTCTGAGTTTGGAGATAGATATTTACAAAATAAATCCAGAACTATTAATTTGATTTCAAACAATCCTGCAAATATCACGTTTTATACGTTATGTCAAAAATCTTGACGTGAGCCCATTGCAAAGGCGTCTGAGAGAGGAACGAAAGACAACTCTGCATGGGAGATTGTGAAATCAGACCAAAACTGTAGAAGAAGGAGCATTTTAAACGTATTTCACAGAAATTTCTATTATTATTCACCACGGCTACACCGCGTGTTTGTTAAGGCAGCACACGGTTCAGAATTCGGCGAATTAACAATTTTCTATAAAATGTAACACTAATAAATCGGAAAAGTCATGGATAAAACTTTTGCTATCATTATATATGTATTCTATAGACGTCAATGGGACTTATTAAAGGAAGCACTTCACCTCGACGTCGCCAGGTGAAGTCTATAATTAGAAAAAATGCCTTAATGAAAAAGTGAAAAGTTTAACACTACCCCGGGGATAATTGAAACCTTTCCAAAATTTTTACATTTTGTTCATAACATAGAAAAAAAATGCATAAAGTCCCGTAAACCGTATGATTCTAGCAGCACTTTCCAAAAACAATAGAATAACAACTTTAGAAAGAATCAAAAATTATGTTTCAAAGTATGCCGTGTCGTGTTGAACTTTTGCATCTTTTTTGTTACGAACGACAGAGGAAAGGCTGATCGGCAAGTAAACACCCTGCCTGCTTTAATTTTACGAAGGAATTGTAGAATTATAGTAATATGCTTTATTCATAATCTTTTTTCCCACATGAATCGCACATGATATTCTTTATAAATGCTTTAAACTCCGATTTCTTGTGTTTGTTAACATGAATATTCTCGTTACTTTTAACTTTCACTCTGCTACTGCATGATCAACAGTTATGTCGTCAAGGGTTTGGTATTTAACCCCTGTGATAATGAAAGAAAAAGTGAGCTAGCTCACATACCCCACGCTCCCCCAAAACTTGACGGTGAAACACATAATGAAAGGCACAGTACACTTTAAATACATAGTATAGATCAAAAAGGGCATTAATTGCAAAAAATCTTCACAACAAAATGTCTTGCATATGAGGAAATTTAAATGTGGAATGAAGTTTCTAGAGAAATAATGGAATCGAAATTTCTTGGCAATATACAAATCAACACATTAATTTGAAGTGGTTGGGGGGGGGGGTGAGAAATTTTCTTGAATAATAGGCAAAACTCTTTGGGATAAAATAATGGAATATGTCTTAATTATCTGCATAGGTTGACGAAACTATGTAAAACAGTTTAAGAGGAGTGGTGCTGACAATCTCTATATTCAAAATATGGCCAAAAAGTCTAAGTTGGAAAATGTGGAAATTCCCAGAAAAATAAAGGAATCGGAATTTCCTGGTAATATGCACATCTACATATTGTATCCTAAATATCTGCAAAGTTTAACGAAATTCTGTGCAGCGGTTTATGAGGAGTTGCGCTGACATTGTTCATCTCTATATAAAAGGTATGGCCAAATGCCTTAGTTAAAAAGTGCGGAAATTCCCGGAAAAAATAATGGAATCGGAATTTCCTGGTAATATGCACATCTACACATTGTGTCCTAAATACCTGCAAAGTTTGACGAAATTCTGTGCAGCGGTTTATGAGGAGTTGCGCTGACAAACTGTTCATCTCTATATTCAATGTATTGCCAAATGCCTAAGTTAAAAAGTGCGGAAATTCCCGGAAAAAATAATGGAATCATAATTCCCTGGTAATATGTACATCTACACATTGTGTCCTAAATACCTGCAAAGTTTGACGAAATTCTGTGCAACGGTTTATGAGGAGTTGCGCTGACAAAAAAAAGAGGACTGACTGACTGACTGACGGACGGGTCAAAAACATTATACCTCCCGCAACTATTTGCGTGGGGTATAACTACAGAGACCCAGAAACGACAAAATTCCGTTTATATTATGCTTCTGCATATTTTGATTCATTTTTACGACCTCAAATCAATCTTAGATATCGATTTTAAGAAATTGTTAACTCTAAACTTCACGTCATATAGCTTACTATGACGTCATTTTATAAAGGCAAGTAGAATATTTTGTTGTAACCTTAACATACCTACGACCGTTCACCGATATCAAAAACCGATGCACAGAATTATGTATCTTAGTATAGTCTACTTGTGTGCAGTTATATTGGATCTGACCAAAACTGTAGGAGTTGCATTTTGAAAAATTGTGTACATACAGACAGACGGACTGACGACGGACGCATTACTATCGCATAAGCTCTTCTGGTCTCTGACCAGTAGAGCTAAAAAGTGCGGAAAACCAAGTAGGATAGACAGGGGGACAGACAGACAGACACAGATGAAACCTATACTCCCCTCCGGTTTCATCGGTAGGGGACTTGTAAAAATCTAGGAAAATAAGAGCACAACACTGAGAATGAACAAGACAAATGCAGGTATGCCACAGAACAACTACCTACCAAATCCATTCTGATCCCAACAGGTTTATTTCTGTTTTCTCTAGGCTATTCATATGTATCAGTTAATAAGTGGAGTGGACCTTTAACCCTTGTCAAGTGTTTGTTATATTTATGCTTTATTTGTATGAACTCTAGGGAAATAAAAAGAATCATGCACATTATTTTTGCCAGACATTCGTACAAACGGAGTACAAGATTTAACCACACATTACATTCCAAGGGCATAACAGCGATGGGCGACGCACGGCTGACCAAAGTTAGAGTCTCTTAAATCGTATTGTCTTTCTTCTGGAGCTCAACGAAAAAACGTACTGTGGTAGCGTCTGAGGAGAGAGTCATCCACGTACTCTTCTACCAGATCCGGTCATGCATCCGATCCCTGGTTCTCAGCCAGTTGTGCCGGCAAGCCAGAATGTCAATAATAACCGAGTCCCGTCTGTAACTGGGCTTGATTCCTGTACTCGATGTTAAAATGTCATTATCATTTCAAGTTATTGACACGTTCTCTCCTTTTGCTAAGGAAAAATCCTACTGAACTACCGGTATTGCTTGAAATTGTAGACACAATACATGTTGAAAATTGATAAAGAAAATTTTTGATTCAAATTAGCTCGTTATATTGTTAAATTTCCTGGCAATTTCAACATCTATAGATTGATTGATTGTATATTGTTTAACGTCCCTCTTGAGAATTTTTCACTCATATGGAGACGTCACCGATGCCGGTGAAAGGCTTCAAATTTAGACCTATACTCGGCACTTAGGGCCATTGAGCAGTGAGGGTTCTTTATCGTGCCAACGCCTACCGTGACACGGGACCTACATTTTTAAGATCATATCCGAAAGACCCGTGACTTTCACTTCTAGTGCCGAGCGCTTGGCGAAGGAACAGTCACTTCCTATGTTAACGTCTTAGGTATGACGCGGCGCCGCGATCGAGAATCGAACCCGGGCCTCCCGATCACGAAGCGAACGCTCTACCACTAGGCTACCGTGACCGGTAACATCTATAGAGTTTCGTAAATAAATGTATAAGCAAAGTTTTGAAGAGGAGTTGCAGTGACAAAGTAATACCTTTATTCAATATACGGCCAAAATATCTAAGTAAAATGTACCGAAATTCCATGAAAAATAATCAAATGGGGATTTCATTGCAATTTGCACATCTACACAGTGTCCTAAATAATTGTAAAACTTGACGAAATTCTGTGCAAACCTTGACATACAGACTGGTCTAAAACATACCCCACGCAAATTGTTGCAATGAGCCAAAAGGGTCGCCCAAAAAGCGCAGTGGCTTGAGTGTCTGCCTCAATGTCGCAAAGTAAGGAGTTGATCCTAACTCGCAGGTTCGAATCCCACTGTGGAACCTGGGACCGGTTATTCGGATGAGATTAAATACATTGAGGTCCTGTGTCGCAGTAGGTGCTGGAACGGAAAAGACCCCTCACTGCTTAACGGCACTAAGTGCCGAGCAGGCATGGGCATCATTACTGAAAAATGTAATCGATTAATAATCGATTACTTAGAGAAGAATTTTGTGTAATCGATTAATAATCGATTACAGTCAGTTTTGTCCTGTAATCGATTACTTTAGACAATGTTATCGATTACTGTCAATTTTCTTCCACCTTCAATTATCAAAAAAAAAAATTAAATATTATGTTATGTTGATAATATCCTCTGAAATTTGAATGTACATGTATTTACGCACTTAGGATTTGAACCTCCATATTTAAATAACTTGATTGTTGCAGAAATTATTTAATCTTTTACTGTGATTTACAAATATTTGAACATGCTGCATGTAAGCAGTACGCATATACACTAAATTTAAAATTTGTTCTTGAACTATATACATGTTTACATGTAAACACCTTTTCGAAAATTTCTACATCACATTGGGTTGCGTCGCCCATTATCATATTTTTAGATTAAGTACCACTCTGCACACCTCTGTCATGTATCTATAATTTACTAAATGACATTTTATATTCCAGATTTCTATGTTCTGATTAATGATCATGTTTGGTTCAAACAATAAAATAGACTTGTTTACGGTTTATAAATGGCTGCTTACATGTACACGACATGGTGTCAGAAAGTGGCTGAAATCATATGTTTAGAGCGTCATCACAACTCGCAAAGTTTGCATTCCTCGACTTAATCACTCGAGATCAACGGACCGTTTAAAGAAAAATCCGAGGAAGAAAAATGTAACTACCTCATGATCTTGTTAGACGAAAAAGGAAGGGTTGTTTACAGTACCTGGCACATACAAATGATGAGAAAGAGAAACTAGAGACATATTTCACGAAATTTCAGGCCAACTTTCGGCCGAAAAGTAACAAAGTGTTCTCACGATACAAATCTCAGTGTAGTACTCAGCAAGAAAACGAGACATGTGAAGAATTCGTTACAGTTTTAAAGGTTTTAGTGAAAGACTGTGGCTACACGAATCCAGATGAAATGATAAGAGACAGAGTAGTGTTTGGGGTACGTTCAGCCAAAATAAGAGAAAAGGTCATCACAACAGGAAGTGACCTAACGCTAGCTCAGGCCATAGACATTGCGAATTTATATGAACTTTTGAGAGCTCAACTCGAAACAATGAATGAAGAACCTAAAGGAAATACCGCAGGTAATGTGACGAGTGAAGTGAACCGTATTACAGCAAAACAGTCGTTCAAAGGAGAACAATCAGACAACAGTGTGGACATAGGAAGCACAAGCATGGTGAAGTGTCCAGCGATAGGCAGTCTTTTCAGGATGTGGAAAGAGAAACCTTTTTGAACGTGTTTGTGAATCTGGTGCAATATATAACTGAACACGAGGTGGACCTTATGCTCATAGAGGAAACCAGCGCAGCGAGGAAAATTTTATGGAAAGCGTTCAGGAAAATTTAAGAGTCGCTCAGTGAACATGCTGGATGAATCCAGAGAGAATGGCTCGGACTGTCAAGATTCATTTTTCCTAGGAACGATCGACACTGGACATGTTGATGTCAACACTATAGAAAATTGGATGACAACTTTACAGTTGAACAACACAGATGTACAGTTTCTCATGGATACAGGTGCAAAGTGTAATGTCACTAGAGACACGTATAACAAACTTAAGATGTCACCCCTAGACAAACCGAAAGCTTCGCTGACATTTCACTCTGGACATAAAATCATCACATATGGCATGACAACAATACCGTTGCAACATAATGGCCACACGGATGGAGTAGAGTTTTACGTTGTCAACAGAAAGGCCTCAAACATTCTCGGAGCTGAGACTTGTTGTAAACTTGACTACTGAGATGTCTGAATTCTATTTCCTGCAAACTAGGATCTAACGAGGACAAACATCAGTCATACGGAAAAGACATTTTGAGTGAACCTCAATATGCAGAGCTATTTGAAGGATTAGGATGCTTACCTGGACAGTACTCGATAAAGATTGATCTGTCCATCACACCTACCATACATCCACCACGCAAGATATCCATCTCATTAAAAGACAAAGTTCATCAAGAATTACAGAGAATGGAACAGTTGGGAGTCATTGAACGAAAGAACGACGGAACCAACTCCGCGGGTGAACAGCATGACTGTTGTGAATAAAGGATCCAAAATCCTAATATGTATTGATCCAAGGGATCTCAACTATTCCATACAACGTGAACATTTTCCGTTACGAACTGTTGAGGATGTCATTGAGAATATGTCACAGGCAAAGTACTTCACAAAATTAGATGCCGTTAGTGGATTCTGGCAAATCCAACTAGACGAAGCTAGCTTGAGACTTTGTACGTTCAACACACCATTCGGGCGATACTGATTCAAGCGTATGTCATTTGGTATAAAGTCTGCGTCCGAAGTATTCCAGAAAATCATGTTACACATGTTGAAGGACATTACTGGTGCAGAGGTCATCATTGATGATATTTTGGTGTGGGGGTCATCGATTGAAGAACATGACCAGAGATTACGCCAAGTTTTACAGCGTGCAAAAGAGTACCACTTAAAACTAAGTAGGCAGAAATGTGATTTGCGTAAAACTGAAGTGAAATATGTAGGACAAGTACTTACCCAAAATGGAGTGAAACCTGATCAAGACAAAGTGAGAGCTATTGTGATGATGCAGAAACCAGAAAATCTACAGGAACTACTTACCTTTTAGGACTAGTTCAGTACTTAAGAAAGTTTCTTCCAAGACTATCTGATGTAAGTGCTTCACTACGCAAATTGACTGAAACTTCGTGAGGCTGTGAATGGAATTGGACAAAGGAACAAGATTAACAGTTTTGAGACAGTCAAGGCCATGATTACCAAAGCTTGAATCTTAGCATACTACAACCCAGGACAAGTTCAAGAGGACTTTGTGCAACAATCTTACAACAAGGTAGACCCATTGCGTATGCATCAAGAGCACTGACAGCAGCTCAGAGAAATTACGCGCAGATAGAGAAAGAGGCATTAGCAGTTGTCCTCAGATGTCAAAAGTTCCATCAGTACATCTATGGTAGATCAGTAGCCGTAGAGTCCGACCATAAACCATTACAGTCTATTTTTCAGAAACCGCTCCTTAGCAGCACCTTTGCGTGTACAAAGACTACTATAGCCGTTCAGAAATACGACTTAAAGATTGAGTACAAACGTGGCAAACTTATATTTGTTGCTGATGCTTTGAGCCGAAACTATCTTGATGAAACCAGAGAAGAGTTGATACCTGAAGTTGATGTCAACAACATCACGCTCAACAGACACTTGCCGATGTCGCCTGATCGTTACAAGGAATTTCAACAGAAACTTCTCAGGATTAAACATTACAACAGCTATTCAATACAGTACTGTTAGGATGGCCCAACAGCAAACGGAGCTTATCACCGAACCTTCTTCCATACTGGACATTTCGTGATGAAATATGACATGTAGATGGACTACTGTTCAAAGGCAGTAAACTTACCATTCCAAAATCGATGCAGCAGAAAATGTTAGACTTGGTTCATAATTCTCATCTTGGTATCGTGAAGTGCAAGAGCAGAGCACTAGAGTCTATGTATTGGCCTGGCATGACAGCGCAAATAGAGGATAAAGTATCCAAATGTCATATTTGTGCAGATGTTCAGATTGCCAACCCAAAGGAACCAATGATGTGCACAGAGTTACCAGATCGTCCATGGTCCAAGATAGCATCTGACATTATTGTATACAAGCAGAACCATTATTTACTCACTGTAGACTATTACTCGAAGAGATAATCATCTTAAAAGACTTTTCATCACTACAAGTCATCAACTCGTTTAAAAGCATGTATTCCAAGTCCGAGATTCCTGATGAGTAAGTATCAGACAATGGTCCTCAATATGCGAGCAAGGAGTTTAAAGATTTTACCAAAGAGTATGGATTTACACACACAGCATCTAGTCCATTGTATCCTAAATCTAATGTACAGGCGGAGAGAATGGTGCAAACAGTCAAGCGGCTTCTCAAAAAAAACAAAACAGACCCTTATAAAGCGTTGATGGATTATCGCTACACAGACAACAACAACAATTTCTGTGTTGCGATAATCCATCAACGCTTTGTAAGGGTCTGGTTTTTTTGTACTGTCCTAGTGTGACCTTCACAGATGTTTCTAGGACGTCGTCTTAAAACAAACTTACCTATTGCAGCAGATCTACTTCGTCCTAAGGACAACAACATGCAGAAGAAACTACAAGCCAGGCAGTTGCAGTACGAGAAATTTTATGATCGCACAGGAACGAAGAGTCTTTCGAATTGACACAGGAAATAAAGTTATGCTACGAGATTGCAAAACATGGAGACACGCGACCTTTATCGTATCGTGTGATGGAAAAAAAGTACCGTCGAAACCGCTGTATGATGAAAAAGACAAACTCCGTAGAACCCACACAGGAAGTTAGTGAGGATTTCGATTTCCAGATTCCAGAGAGTACTGTTGAAGAACATGTTCCGCTAAAGCAGTCTTCAGAGTCTCGCAAGTGCGCAAAACAAACTCCTGATGAAACCGTCAAAATCAGATCTGGACGTACTGTGAAAGTTCCATCCAAATTTGCAGACTATGTTATGCAACCAGTTTAATGTAGTTTCATGGAAAAAATCATGCATGTACATGTATATAAGTTTAATATCATTCAAAGGTTTTGTAAACTTTTAAAGCTCAGTTTAGTTTTTCTTGATTTCACATTTCAATATTCAATGACTGTTTAATGATTGCTTTGAAACTGAGTAATTGTTTATTGATGTGCTTATTGATTTAAAAAAAAGGAAGATGTCATGTATCTATAATTAACTTGTTGACATTTTCTATTTTCTGATTAATGATCATGTTTGGTTCTAAAGATAAATTAGACTTGTTTCCGGTTTACAAATGGCTGCTTGCATGTGTACACGACAACCTCGTCCGATTCCCACTTCATCTGATAAGGCGATTGAATCAGCCAAGGTTTCGTTTGTCGAATGGGATATGGTGCAGTTTGGTATGTATTGAAATAATTCATGTTGTGTTTTAATAAGATTATATTTCATGAAGTTGGCGGGACCTTTGACAGTCGGTAAGTACAAGTTTAAGTATAGATTGGAGTAAAATAAACGGAAATGCAAATGATTAGGTTAAAGTTCAAAAAGGGTCAAAGATCATCGAATGCCAGTAGACGAATTTCACATTGTGAAGTTATCTCCCGTTGTCGATGTGACATTCAGTAACTGGTGTAGATCCAGATTTTTT
>PRKT01000035.1:966868-980994 GCA_003671525.1 Saccostrea glomerata | reverse complement strand
TCGGTGACATGACTGTCAGTGTCACCAGCCCGCGTGTTTACATGTAACGTTACCTGTTTACATTTAGCTACTGACTTTCTAAACATGATTCTCGTAATCTTGTTTTTATGTTAGTTTACTATGTGTAACTTTACTGAAAGTGTTATATAGATTTATAGCGATCTCTTCGATCTCTTTATATTTAGGTGAAGAGAAATTTGGGACTATCAGTAGCTAGATGCTAAGTTAAATGTTTATAGATTTGCTCACACACAACTTACATACAGTGGTCCTAGACATATATCATGAAGTGCTAAAGCTTCATGAAAAATATGCCTACTTGAAGTCTGCGTGATTCATACATCAATACAGTCTTATGAGTCTATGCGAATGTTTTTTTTTACCACACAGGGCATTCGGTCCTGTGTAATTAATCAACAAACAGGACTTAACCAAATTTTGTCAAACTGAAAAAAAACCCAAATGTAAACAAATGGAACACCTGAAAATTAGTGAAGGAAAATGATAATTTGTTCGGCATAATTCATTAATAATTGTAGAAAAATTAAATTTAATATGTTGACGATACAACCGTTATGGCAAGCACAGATATTTATTTTGTTATAATTTAGATCAGACTCATCAAACTGCACGTGACATTTAGTGCGTCTAGACTCTGATGTCAAATTACATCTTATAAATGTAAGTAATTCATTTCCAAAAAGACTCTGAGTCGCTCACTATCAGTAAGGAGATCAGAGGTTAGGCACTGTGTTATATAGATACTATAACCTTACATGGAATAATAAAATCATTGGGGAGACCACAGGTCACCCAATGTAATCCATAAATGTTAAACTCTAATATATCATATATCTTATTATAATGAAGTTAATGTTGCTCAGCAACCCCCCTCCCACTTTTCGTTTTCTAATACCCATCACAGATGGTTATTGCCTTGACAAAAATAATTTTCTGGTTTTTTTTTTACACTGAAAAGGCTTCACAGTATCACGATTTATTCTATTTTCACTTTACGTATGCAACGCACTACATTTTGTAGCGGAGTAAACAGACCCGAGAGACGTGAACTGCGCGGGGGACCTAAGGTCCTAGTTCAGCGTACGTTTTATCCTTCTGCACAACACATGGCTGTTTCTTGAATACTGCATGCTTTGTGAATTTTTTACAATAAAACATAAAAATAGTTTATTGAAATTTAACAAACTTTGTCTTTTTGTTTGAATTTCTTATATCTGTTTACAATGCTATATTAGTAAAACGAATATATGTATTTTAGGAAAGAAGAAAATAGATCACTACATCTTAATCAGTTAATAAAATGGTTGTTGGAGGTATATGATGCCATAAAATTTGCTAAGTTTATGCCATTCTAGTTTTTAAAAATAAGACTTTGCCTGATTATCTCGGACACAAAAACGACTCAACGGATAAAAATTTGTCAAAGCTATAATAACAAAGACTATAACGGACAATTTACCCATATATTTAATTCCTATTTAGAAACTCTAAGTTACGTGTCTCTAGTAAATCTACCCTTTAAAGGGTGTACAAAAAAGGTACTCAAATACATGTGCATGAAATAATACTATTATTAGGATTTAATGCGATATTAGTGGGCTAAATTTAGGTCAGTCTTCTGGTGTGTTCATAAAGCAGTAAATATGCATTGCGCAATGATTAGCAGGGTTATTGCATAATTATTAGAATATTACGTATGAGAAATACCATCATCGCAAACCATAGCCAAAATGTACGATCCTCTCCCATTCTGGAGAAAGCTGTACGCATATATACTGACTCCGATCGTGACTTGAGACGACGGAAAATAGAGACAGAAAAATATTTTGTTATTCTTTTTTTTCTATCTTTTTTTCCAGCAGTATACGAGGGTTGTCGTGTACAAAGCGTTTTTCTCGAAAAATAGTAGGCGCTGCATGATGAATTTTTTTGCAAGTATTTATTAATCATATTTTAGTGTATCTGAATTCTTTTGATAAAATATAGACAAAAAATTAATACTTCAATAACATGCTTCAATGTACTTACGCACGAAAAAAAAACGGTTTTAAAAATAATGCATGAGTATTGTTTCGAAATAAAGGTATTAAATAGAAATTAGGAAACATTGTCCTATTTTTTATTCACTATATATTGTGTCGTCTTTTGGAAAATTTAAGGAAATTTGCTTAATTATTTTATCAATTTATCAAACATCGAAATGGGAAAGTGGTAAATCCAACACATCGATGATGATACTTATCACCGTGATTTGGGGCCTATGGTGATAACCAATATTGCTAAACCTGAAAAACAGGACAGGAGACAGTCTTAAAATTAAAGCTGTTTATTCGAGGTTGTCCGTCGCAAAAGTGCTCAGTTACAATTATAATAAAAGATATAAAACAATGATACTCTGTATAATTAAAATGAAAGTGTAAGATAATGCCACAAATAAGAACATGTGTTAATTATACATCATCTCATAAACACACAATTCATTACAGGTATAATAACATGTCTACTAAATATCTTCATTATAAAAATAAATGATTCAAAATCAAAATATATAATTAATATCAATTGGGAGAATTAGCATGTAAAACATTCACTTGGCTATGAGAGGGAGATGAAAGGAATAGACCAAAAATAGAAAACTCACATGTTATTGTTTACATTAAGTCTACTTCCGGTATAAAGACTGACTTCCGGTCATAAAAAAGGGGGGGGGGCTTAATGGACAAACATACAAAGAAACCCTAATCTACTAAATAAACATACTTTACAGCAAAACATAGTACATTTACCTTATTCAGTCATTGAGTACAAGTACACATGTACTAAGCTACATTCTACTAGTCCTGCACATGATTTAAACAAACAATCTAAACCTACAGCTGCATGTATAATAGTTCTGTTTCATATGCACAAGTTTACTTACAAAGATACTTTCTGCATTTTTCCTCTTACAAATGATAAATAGAGTAAAACAGTAAAATCGACTGCGCGTTTACTTGAACAACAATGTTTTGAATACTAAATAGAAAACCAGTACAAAATAGACGCCAAATATCCGGAAAGGCCAAAACAGTAAATTCGACACAATGACTTCTTTATTATTCTAATACTAAAACTTCACCTTATAATTTTGTTTCCTGATACATAATTTCAAACATTAAATACAACATATGTTTAACTTCAGATTTGTGAAAAATAACATTTTGTAAGCATGAGATTTTTACTAACATGTACTAGTTTATCAACATGAACTATTAGACAAAATATAAAAATGAAAATAAAGGAAAATACAAAGTACAAAGTAAATCTACATTACCTGAAAAACAGGACAGGAGACAGTCTTAAAATTAAAGCTGTTTATTCGAGGTTGTCCGTCGCAAAAGTGATCGGACAAAAACCCGATAGCGTCCCCTGTCCAGGTGTTGAGTTATTCTTGCCACTAATTGTTACAAAAGGGCGTTAATCTAAAAGGACTCATACTCGACATCAAACGAAAGATTAACAATAGGGTTTTACGGCAAAATACGATTTAAGTAATTAAGAAAACAAAGTTCCATTTGCGGAAAACTAAGAAAAGCACAGATTTTACACGAAAGGATGACACTAATTGATTTTACAACTTTTCTCAAGAAAACTGACATATGGCCTCAAGTTATTATTTCTTCTAAATCCTAAGCCATGAAATTTATTGCAGTAAATAAAAATACTAAATGGTAAATAAAATTAATGAAATAATTTGAAATTGATAATAAATTTAAACTAAATTTATACTAAAAATAGAAATATATCAGAGGGTAAATTTTCCACCTGGCCTGCGATCATAGATTCTGCAAGGTTATTAAACACTTTACCATCACGACGAACAGCTTTTGCAATGCGCTTGAGGCTTAGATGTTGTTGTTTGTCGTTGGCCAAATACTGGGAAAATGAATGGTTGAAGATTTGGAAATTTGGCAATTTGATGTGAACGAATTCTTCAAAGATGGTGTCTCCAAATATAGTTGAGTGGGCGTCCTTGTCAAAGAACTGCTGGAGTAGGGCCAGATTGATTGGGTGGAGGATGGTAACTTTATCAGCATTGTTGTTGCATTTGCCCAAACGTGGTGGTAGATACAAGTCATTGCTTGTTACTGAACAAAGGCATGGTATCTTCACAACACAAAAAGGACAGCCCTTGAGAATTCGTTGACCATTTGCGCAATCTAATGCAATCATTGCTGTTCGGTACAGCAGTAGATGTGAGGGTGACAGTTCGTACATGGCAGTGGGAAGCATGTTGGTCAAGAAACGAAAGTCACATATTTTGCTTACTGCTTCTTTGTGATTGAAGAAGACTGCTGACAAACAACTAGGGGATGCAGAGGCTGTCAGTGCAATGTTGAAATGGCAATAAAGAGTTGTTGATCCCTTGCACTGTGCCAGCTGTTGTGATGTAATGGTGGCATAATGTTGATTGTCCTCTGTATTCAAAAAGTAGGGTGGCATGTTCGTTAGCTGAGTAGCATGATTGGAACTCGAGTTGACAGGTACTGGATAAGTAATCACCTTGTACACTGAAATGGGTAGGTGGAAGGAGGATATTGGTATTTTCACAGTCAGGTACAAATGAGAATGTTGTCTGGTAAACAGGAATTCCCCAAAGGAGTAATAGAACAGTGGGTCCTTGTTGGAAACTTGAAATTGTGGGAATTTCTCCGTGATGATGTTTTGGACTTGGTTTAAAGATGACTTTAAAACATGTGGTGACAACAGGAATGGAGATAGCTTGCCTTTCACCAAGTCATGTATTGCTAATTTGATATGTTCAAGCTCCTTTTCCAGCTGTGCTGAGACATTAGTCTGTTTGATTATGAGTTGGCTCATGATGAGGAACTCGTGATCCAGGGCATCCATTGATGCCTGTGCTAAATTGGAAATAGCAACAGCATCCTGATGATTCTTTTGTACAGCTGCTAGGATGTTTGTAAATCTTTTGTCGACTGCGTTAATAAAAGATGATAGATGTTGATCCTGATGGGCCATGGCTCTTGCGAGTTTTACATTATTGTTGTTCAATACTTGCATGTGTCGTTGAAGAGTAGCAATATTGTCAGATGTTGCAGTTCCAAAAAGTGATTTCGAAATTTCTCCAACAAAATCAAAAAGTCCTCTTTTTGATCTCGAAGATCCTATATATTTCTTGTCTGCAGGAAGTTCTCTTGTTGGGATAAGCTCATGGATATGATGCACAGTTGAGTTTACACTAGCCATACACTGCATTCGTAAAGAGTTTAGTGATTTGACAATGTGGCCGGCCGTTTTACAATGAGGCATAGTGCAGTACAACTCAGGAAGATGAATCGTCTTTGGCAGTGGTATCTGAAAGGTGTGTAACCAATGTTCCTGGCCAAGGTATAAGTCATTCGTCTTTTCAAAGACAACTCCATAATTGATTCTCTGGATGTAGTGGCTTGAAGAATCTATTGCACTCACTGAGGTGAGACAGAGGCAACTGATGATAAACATAGTAGTGTTATGAGACGGTCCAAAGCCCTTTTTCGATCCATGGTAGTAGTTATTCCGTCCATGGTACTTTCCTTGTCCACGACACACTAAAAAGAAGGAAAGAAGATAGGGTAAAGAGTGTGCACAGAGTACAGTTATGTCAGTATCAGTAGGTACCATTACTGAGAAGCACTAAATTAATAATTTTGAGAAATCATTAAAATTTTAACATAAACTTATACAGGGTGCACTAGAAAGGGGTTTAAGGATAAGAAAGGTTAAGTGGAGTGGACAGGAAAGGTTCGGAATTTAGTAAAAACATGATCTGGTCCTTCGTCTGCGCTTGCGCGCCCGTCCCATCTGAGTCCTGGTAATGTGATACTCCCGGATAATTTCATCGTTGATGTGTTCTTCGGGTTCCCAGGTTTTAACACTGCTTCCTTGCCATTTTACTAGGAAGTATTTCTTTCCATTGACAAGTTTGTATTGCATTATACAATGTATTTTATTTAGTAATCTCATAGCAATAGCATATATAATGTGTTGCAGCTATTCCTAAAGAATTGGACCAATGGATTCATTCAGGCAGCAAATTAATCCATCATGTAAGGAAAATGGTATGCTCCATATACTCTATAAACCAAATTAACATGCAATATTCCTGGCAAACAATGAAATATAACAGTAGAATTGAAAATATTGAATTATGCATCCAATGTTTGTGCATGTTTCCATGCATTGTTCTAAATTAAATTCAATTTTAAACACCAATTTACTCTCAATAATGGTATGTTACTACAAGAATGTCCTGATTTTTCTCATACATGTATTTTCAGAATTGATTTCATCCACCACAAGAACATGAAGTGATGGAAATGATTTGCAGCTGCTCAGTATGCCTTGTACATTCTACCATAATTTGAAAAGCTGTTTATGAAATAAAATTTCTTCATAAAAAATGATTTGTTTCTTTCATATACATGTACTTACTGTACAGGTGTTGAAAAAGTCATTAATATTTGATAATCTTGAATTGCATATATTTGTGTGGTGGGTGTCAATGTCCATCAAGATTTTATTTCCAGCATTTACATTGTGTTAATTTGTTTTTCTTAATAATAGTAACTGAAAAGGAGATTGAAGGCTTCCCTTATTGATTCAAAACAGGAAAGGGGACCACCATTTTATTCTGAAGAGAGAGAGGGGGGGGGCAAGTTTTTCCAGGTCATTATTTTTTTAATTTCTTTTCATGTCATTGAAGGACAGGTCTACTAATATTTATTTCTGATAAGATGAAGGACAGATTTAATTATTTTTCTCTTCACTGAAAAATGTCTGACAAGCTAAAAAAAAATAATTTATAGGAGGGGGAACACTGATCTGGGGCAGATTATTTATTTTTTATCCAGTGTGGGACATATTTATTTTCAACATTTTTGAAATCTGCCCCCCCCCCCCTCTTTTGGAAAAATATGGTAGTCCCTTTAACAAATTCAGGAATATTTATGATTTCCACTAAGTCTTTCTTCTTAAAACGTACAACTTAATTCCCATAGGAGTTGAAGGTTTGAAAGAAAGCCATGATAGAATCTTGTATACGAAAAAAAATATTTGTACATAAGTGTACATGTATGTACAGCAGTGACTGAAAGGTAAATTAAATTTATCGAATCAATTATTGATGGAGGCTTTCAATTGACTATTTTATTTGAATGTTCCCATTTTTATTAACAATCAGAGTTTTAAATTACATGCTGCGGCAAAAGTTACACGTAGCTGCATGTGTGTTTACACATATTCGAGGAAATGCGGAAGGACTGAAAGACGTCGTATAACATACATAATTCATACATTGTATAGAGAACGAAGTCGCAAAATAGAAAGTAATATCCAGTTTTTTATGAATACTGTTTGATTTAGTAAAAAGATCCCAGCAAAGTCTGCAAGTATAGGCCTAGTTAAAATCTACGAAGTAAACAAACTTTTTCAAGTACTAAAGAGTTATCTCCCATGCTGGGTCAACGATGCGTTTGAAAACTATATTTAGACTGACTGTACCAAGATGTCAATTTTTAATCAAAAAGTTCAAGGGCAAGGCGACAATGTAATAAGTAGGTTTTTATTTTAAACTATTCATTTTACTTTATAGTTTTCAAAAAGTGATGCTCATTTCTTTGTAATTCTTTAGGTAATTTATAATTTTCGATGATATTAGGAAAATACCCTATTTTTCATATACTACTGATTGTTTTAGGTGAATAACTTAAATGCATCGGAAAACCAACTGAATGAGCATCACTTTTGTGAAAGTATAGATACAAAGGGAGAATTTAAAACATTGTGCAGTTATTTGTTTGTTTGCCTTGCCCTTGAACTTTTTGGTTTAATTTAACATTTCATTTGTTGACCTAAAATTGGAGCCCACGTGACTTCAGAGGGTCACATGATCAAAAAAAATTCCGAGATGAATAGCAATGGACATACTCTTCAAGATAACATAAAGCTGTTTTAACTAGAGTGTCTTACTGAAAAATAAAATAGTTAAACATTAATTGTATCGTTTTCGGTGACTTTTTATAGAAAACGTTGCCTTAACTGTACTGCGTTGAAATTTTCTACAGCAACTCTCTGTGGTCCGAGGGAGACCCTTATTAATTTTGTGGTCAAAGGGTCAAGGTAATTATGCAATACATTCTGTATATTTAAAAATTGATTTGTTTTTGAGAAACAAAACACTGTCATAACTTTAATGAAACATTATTTATAATTTTTCATTCAAATAAAGTCACAATCTTGACATAAATCCATGAAATCTAAATTGAAACTGGTTATCTTTGTTTTTAATGATTAATGCATGATGGTTTGTGGATTCAAATTTGTTGAAATTCTTACCCTTGGAGGTAGGATAAACCCTGAAACGCAATCAATTTTTAAATAAAAATGTTTTTTAATTTAAAAGAAAAACGTCATACATGTAAGAAAAGCAAATCCATGATAAGTCATATTTATATGGTAGACTCTTTAGATTCAAATTTGTTCAAATCAATACACCGGACGTTAGATTGTGGTTAGTGTAAAGATGGGGTCATTATGTAAGATCTAATTTTTCAAACTCAGATAACGAACAGAACATAATAGTTACTCTGATCAGCATTGTGTTTCTTGTATGGAGTTGTGGTTTTATTTTATATTAATTTGAATGAAACATGCAATATGGTCCATTTGATAAGATAACTTATTTTCATTTGGACCTCATATTTGAGACCATGTATCATACAGCGTATTACTCAAAATAATCAAGATATTACTTTAAATGTCTACTGAAACTGAATATTACGATAATAAATCCGTATTTAATCTTTGCACCGAAATAAGTTTGTCTCTTTCTTGTTTTGATTCTGGTACAGTTCCTTGTGACAAGTATGCATACATTGGGCTAAAGTCAGTGCATTCACTTTGAAGTTTCCCAATATTGTCTAGAGTAGATATAGCACAAAGGTTTTGTGGTTGTTGGGTTTCAAGTTGAATGTCCTCGTGTGCATAGAAGAAAGTGGCTTGCGTGTGTTCATCTGTCGTCGAAACGCTTGCAATGTTTGTACTGGGAAGAATGTCTTCAGGGTCAGGTGCATGTTTTGGCTGTTCTGGATAAGAACGTCTAGATAGGGCATCTGCCACATCATTTTTCTTTCCCTTTTTGTGAATGACAGTGAAATTGTAACCTTGAAGAAGGATGGACCATCTAGCTAAACGACCTGTATCATGTTTGACAGACTGTAACCACTTGAGAGCAGAGTGGTCAGTGAATACAATAAAAGGCTTGTCAGCTAAGTAGACATGATAGGTTTTATTACCCTCAATGATTGCAAGGCATTCTCTTTCAGATATAGAATAATTTCTCTCCATTTTATTCAAAGAACGACCACCAAAAGCTATGACTCTTTCCTTGCCACTTTCATCAAACTGTCCCAAAACAAAGCCTAAAGCTGAACCAGAAGCATCTGTAGTAAGGATGAAAGGTTTTGAGTTGTCAGGATAGGCTAAGACTGGTGGGGAGGTCAGAGCTGTTTTAAGCTCTTCGAAGGCAGATTGACAAGTATCAGACCACTTAAACTTGGTTTCCTTACAAAGAAGAGAAGTCAGAGGGTTGATAATAGTGCTGTAATTTTTGATGAACTTTCTGTAATAATTGCACAGCCCTAAGAAGGATCTTACATCTTTGGTGCATTTGGGTACAGGGAATGATTTGACTGCATCTGTCTTGGTTACATCAACTTGCACACCATCTTTGGTAATTACGTGACCTAAATAATGAACTTTCTTAAGAGCAAAAGAGCACTTACTAGGTTTCAAAGTAAGACCTGCAGAGGCAAGACGAGTGAAGATTTGATGTAGATGGTTAATATGTTGTTCAAAGGAATTCGAGAAAACAAGAATGTCATCTACATAGACCAGACAGAATTTCCAGTTAAGACCTCTGAGAACCTGAGTCATGAGAGTCTGAAAACTAGCAGGAGCATTGACCAACCCAAAGGGCATCCTTTTCCACTGATAGACACCGGTTGGTGTAACAAATGCAGACTTGTGAGCCGTTTCTGGATCCATTGGTATCTGCCAAAAACCTGATGCTTAATCGAGAGTAGAGAAGATGCTAGCTTTGGAGATTCCGATGGTATCAAATACATCTTCAAGGCGTGGCAATGGAAAGGTATGTTGTTTGGTGACGGCATTTAATCTTCTATAATCAACTGCGAAGCGTAGTTGGCCATTCTTCTTCTTAACCATAACAACTGGACTCTGCCACATTGAGGTCGACTCTTCAATACTGTTTGCGTCAAGCATTTCGTCAAGCTGGCGGATCATTTCTGCATTGACTTCTGGTGATTGGCTGTAAAAACGCTGTCGAATTGGAGGGGCATTGGCTGTTTCGATTCTATGAGGTTGAAGTGAAAAATTTCCAAGTTCTGAAAGTTCTGTAGCAAAAACAGATCTATACCTATGAAGGAAAGTAAGAAGGGTTTGTTTCTGTTGTGGATCTAAATCAGAATTTGAAAGATCAAAGTCAATTGGTTCAGTTTCAATTTCCTTCTGGAGTGGTTTGCTTCTGACAGGTGTGTCGAGAGATGTTACCGTATCTGGGTTCACGCTGCTAGCTGTAGCCACAATTGTGTTAGTGGGGAGGGTGATTGAGTGATCATTTGGATTGATGATTTGCATCCACTGAACATCATTGTGACAGGTGTCAATCAGACATTTTGCACCTGCAAGACCTTTTTCTGGTAAAAGATGGGAGGGTTCAAGTAAAACAAGTGAATTGAGTGGTAGATTTTGAACCTTAACTTCTATAGAAGCTACAGATTTGGGGCTAATGGTAGTAGGTTGACAGATCTGAGCAAAACCTGACTGCAAATCAATAGCAAAGGCTTGATGGGTCACTGGGTCTTTGAGAGCAAGAGTGTTTTGAGCAAGGTTAAAAATTGCCTCGTGTGTTTTCAGAAAATCTATGCCAATGATAAGTGGTTGATGGAATTTTTCAAAGACCTGAAAATCATGTGTAAATGTCACACCATCAAGAGAAATAGGTAGAGTAACTACACCGAGACTACAATGTCTTTCACCACCAACAGCTACTGCTTCTGTCACACCAGTTGACTGTAACTTACACCTATCAATACCTAACTTTGTTACAATAGATGAAGCAACACACGAGATAGTTGCACCCGTGTCAACTAATGCTTGTATGGGAGTACCATAAATTTCAACACTGATTGTGTTTTTCAGAACAGGCATGATCAAATTGACTGATTCTTGTGTTTTGTTTTGGTCAGATAGAATGGGGGCATGAGATAGAGGTTGAGGGGGTTGAGTTGATTTTGCGTTGGTGCAATTGTCATTGAAAGAGTTAATAGGTCCATGCTCTGTAGGAACTGTTAGTGGGGAACATGCATTGTTCGTGACTTTGTAGTGCCCATCCTTACTAAGGATAGGCGCGCACCCCTATTGGAATGAGTTGTTTTGTGATTGGTTAGTTGGGTGTTGCGTCTGTGTGAAGTTGGGTCTTAATCGTGTGCCACGACATACATCTTCAAAGTGCGACCATGTGTTGCATTTAGAACAAAAATGATTGTAAGCAGGGCAAGTATATCTTGGATAACAAGACTTACCACACCCGGAACATGATCGTCCTCTTTGGCTCGCATCTGGAGTCTGTTGGGTAGGTTGCTGCCACAGTGATTTTGGAGGCTTCTGCCACTGTTGCTGTGGGGGTTGCTGCCACTGTTGCGGTGGTGGTTGCTGCCACCGTTGCGACGGAGGTTGCTGTCGTTGCTGCGGCGGAGGCTGCTGCCATTGTTGCGGCGGAAGTTGCTGCCACTGTTGAGGCGGAGGTTGCTGCCAATGTTGCTGCGGGGGCTGCTGCCGCTGTTGCTGCGGTCTTCGGTTTTTGGATTGCCTTTTGTTTTGATTGTTTGATGGGTAAGGTGCACTGTTCTGATTGTGAACTGCAGAGAATGAGCACAATTCTTGCTTTAAAGACTTTTTCAGTTCTGAGGCAAAGGCTTTGAGAGTAAGCTCTGAAACAGAGCCTGTATCTACACAATCTAGTGCCGCCTTTGCAATAATGATGGCTTCTCGTAAAGCCTGAAAAGTTTTTGGTTGTTTGCCGATTATACGACTTTTAATACTGTTGAGTAGACCATTTACTGTGAATTGAACTTTGTACAGTTCCGGAAGATCGTGTCCTAGAGCGACTTTTTCTGCTCTGGCCAAGTACATGTCCGTGGTTTCATTTAACTCCTGTTTTATTCCCATAAGGTTGAATGTTGCCTCGTTGGGTGCGAACCTTTCTTTCAAGGATTTTTTCAGAAGTTGCATGTTTGATTTTTCTGCTGACGACAGTGTACGGTACCAGGTAGCAGCCTGGCCTTCAAAATTACAGCTTATGGCTAGTAGCGCCTGGGCATCACTTTCATTGTGGAACTTTTGCCAGTTTTCAAAGTTTGCCAGCCAAATATGGACATTGTCTGAGCCATCAAATTTCTTTAATTTTACACCGGTTGCCATTCTTTGTTGTTACTGTTGTTGTTATTGATTTATCTGTAGATGTGCAGATGGTTCTGCTGGAATTTGGTGTGGTGCTAAGTTATTTTCACTTTCAATATTGTTTTGTTCACTGTTTTGTTGTTGTTGTTGTGTTGTTTCACTGGGATGTTGTTGTATGGTTTCACTGGATTGTTGTTCTTGGTTTATCAGTAGATGTGCAGATGGTTCTGCTGGAATTTGGTGTGGTACTTGGTTGTTCTCACTTTCGATATTGTCCAGTTCACTGTCTTGTTGTTGCTGTTGTGTTGTGACACTGGGTTGCTGTTGTTGTGTGGTTTCACTGGGTTGTTGTTGTTCTTGGTTAATATTCTGTAGATTTGCAGATGGTTCTGCTGGGGTTTGGTGTGGTACTTGATTATTCTCACTTTCGATATTGTCCAGTTCACTGTCTTGTTGTTGCTGTTGTGTTGTGACACTGGGTTGCTGTTGTTGTGTGGTTTCACTGGGTTGTTGTTGTTCTTGGTTATTCTGTAGATTTGCAGATGGTTCTGCTGGGGTTTGGTGTGGTACTTGATTAATCTCACTTTCGATATTGTCCAGTTCACCGTCTTGTTGTAGGGTTTCACTGGGTTGTTCTTGATTTTCTAAAATTTCACCTACTTGCTCTGACTGAACGAAGTTATCTATAGGATCATTTGGTAAGATTTCAAGTTCACTTGTTTCCTGTGATGGTTGAGTGGTAATTTGATCTATTGGGTTACTGCTGGGTTGATCCTGGGAATCACCATATAGCACATGTAGCACTTCTTGTGAAAGTTGTTCTGTAGGGGAGTGGCTGATCTGGTCTCTGTTCCTTAGGTTGTAATTGGTTGGTTTAGTCTTCATTGGGATGAACCTTTTTCTTCCACCATTTGTTACGGGGGATTTTCGTTCGACTTCTGGGTTGAAAGATTCTGAAAATATATGACCAAGATGAAATATTTTTCTACGATGTTTTATTGTTGAGGTTCCAGCATAAAGTGACAATTATATAATGTATGATAAAAGATGACATATAAAGACAAAAGAGATAATTAACAATGAGTCTTTGCACTCTATGCAACATATATATAATGACCACATTACATAATACATAACGAGTCGTTGCACAATGAAGATTGGTGCAACTTATATATATAGACAGCATAATAATTAACCTTGACCTTACATGTGCAAGTCATATCATATATAATATAAACATCATACACATTAATAAAATAAACAATCAAAAGTGGGGGAAATTAACCTAAATGGAAGAGATCACTTTGCCATGAAAAAGGTACACAATTATATGAAGACTATTAAAAATGTTTTGATAGGAATTTGCTTGGTCATAATAAATTTCAATAGGATTTAATCATTTGAAATGATGATTAACAATGTTTCAATATATGAAAAGAATAAGATGATGCTTGCACATAGATGACATGTACTTAAGCTTATAGACTATATACAAAAACACTCGGTGCACATGCACTATACAATAACAAACCTCAGATGTTCGAATTAAATGATAATCATGAAAATGCACTTAAAATACATGATGC
>PRKT01000035.1:887168-948131 GCA_003671525.1 Saccostrea glomerata | reverse complement strand
GGGGGGGGGGGGGGGGGGGGGGCAGGTTCATTTTTAGTTAATCGGTAGGTAGCTTGAAGCTGAAAACAAATCAATTTTTAATTTAGGCTCAGATTTCTTGAATGGCATCATTAACGCTTACTATTACAGGTGAAAGTACTTATTTCAGTTATTATTAATTCATTCTCACAAGATGTCGCCATATCAATTTTAATTAATTTTCTATAAGAACATCGCAAGCGCCTGTGGAATATCAATGGATCATATTGTCTTTTCAGCCTAGTCTATTGTTGTTTCTTTTGTTTACATATTTTATGCATAAAATCATTGTCGGTACATGTATAATGCTCAACAAGAAATACCGCGTGAATATATCTAGCTGTTTTTATTCCTAAAAAATGTTGCAAGTTCAATACAATTTCAAAGTGACATTTCAACATTAATATGAGTGACTACTATTTTAAAATGTATTTAATCTATTATTTCAATTTATTTGAACAAATCTTATTTTTAGAATGATAAATACATTTTATAAAGACTAAATGTATATTCACAGACCTCTCTCTCTCTCACACACACAATTGATCAATCGATAAAATATTTAAATGCATGTTAGTATCGCCAGACGAAATAAGTGTAAACTGTCCGAGGACTATGGATCCTTGAAAAAACTTGTACTATGGCGCGCCAAATTTTACATCGCTAGCGTACTCCTAATCCTACGTCATAATTTAACGTCAGTGTAAAGAAATATGACGTCATATTTAGACCAGTACCAATTTAAAAATGAAGGCCGATAATTTTGTCAAAATTTATATATTACTGTATTTAATTTAAACTGAGATGAATGATAAATAAACGAAAAAGTTAAACATGTATTACAAAGCGACATTTTTGTCGGTTTGGCGTTGACACAGTAAACGACATTTTTGTCGCTTTGGCGTCGAAAGGGTTAACTCGCAATGCCTCGTCATATTTGGCATTCTGTAAGACCATGTCACTAACAGAAAAGGTTGTAATGTTGAATAGCTTTTCTCGATTCTGTTTTTGACAAAACATACATAACTCGCAATCTACAGGAGAAAATGACTTTCTCGATGAACGGGTCGTTGAAGAAGAGAGATTGGAGGACGTAGAAGTAGACGGTAATTTCTTTGAGTCTGTATTCGACCTTGGAATATCTTCAAGGACGCTAGCTTTTGTTTCTATTGCTTTTATAGATTTGGATGTATAAATTCACTGTGACATTTCCTGTGACAGAGTACTCTTTCAGCTGAACCCAGCTGCTCAATTTTATCAATAGCATAATAATTTTTAGCATCTTTAACTTTTTCTTACGACGAGATGCTCTCTCCATTAATGTTTCTGACGACTTTCTGCATTTTGACTCTAAAACATCTGGTTTTCTGTCCTAACATATTACACACAAATCGGTATTGTACTGATGTTTTCGTTTACGTCTTAATGATTCAGTCATATTGAAGCCCCATCAATGAATTGTTTTAAACACTGGTTAAAAACGATATCATTTATCTATAAGCTACGTGTAACTTTTATTCATGACGTAATGTATTACGTATAACTTTTATTCATGACTGAAGAATACTCGAATTGAATCAAGGTTTTAAGAGTTTATTCATGTACAGTACATAACCACATGCTTCCACTCTGACGATCCATGCACGCACTACTCATGCCGGATACACACTGACACATGACCCACACTACGAACCATAACTCTTGCACACGAACTCTTACACACAACACACATTCAGAGTTACTTCCCATAATATAATATTAATACACTACAATGACGTTATGTATTGCGTCTCAGAAAATTTGTTAATTCGAACATGAATTTAGTGTTCGGACTGTAATGCTAAATGCATATTACTTTGGTTTTTATATTATGCTTATTTCTATTTTAAAAAATTGAATTCAAATTTATTTTTTTGTTCTTTTAAGTATGATTACAGGCAGAAGAACAAATCTAAAATGTATGAACATGCATGCATGCAAAAATCCTTAACAAAGTGTAGCAAAGAAATAAATTATTAAAAAAAGGAGAAAAAATTAGAATTTTTGGAGTTTCCGCTGAATTTTTTAACTTAAGTGCTTCATTTCTAGCTGCTAGTACTGTTGTTATATAATATTAGTATATATACATGGCTATTCCGGCATCCTTTTCTCGATTGAACAGCTTCAACGGAGAATTTAGAAAAAAAATTGGTGTCCGCCATTTTGAATCGCTATTTTGACCTAATAAACGCCATTTTTTTGGAGGCCAGCATATTTTTTTCGGATTTAGCATACTCTAAATAGGTAAAGAATATATGCTGGACGAAATAATAATTATTTGCCGTTATAACTTTTTTCTAGCCTTCTTTTTAAAAATCAGGACCAGGCTATAGACCCTTTTCCTATGACATATTTTGTCCAGGAGTTATTCCCCTTAGCCGCCATATTGTAGGGCAACATTCTCAGATCCCTTCAATATTCAACCAAGTTCAATTTGTTACACTGGCTACTGAGGTAAAGATAATGCTATTTTTCTTATGAATATACGTTTGTTTAAGCATCTTTTAACTCATAATTATAAGATTGTGAATATTTTCCCCCATATATTTCTTGCATGCATTTTTAAAATTGGTTGCTCAAAGAGGTAAATTCAATACTTTGCCCTACAAGATGGCAGCTAAGGGGAATAACTCCTGGGCAAAATATTTCACAGGAAAAGGGTCTATAGGAGATTAGCTGTTTACAAAAGATAATTGTCCAGTACCATAGGCACTCCCCATCTTAATTGTTAAAAAAAAATATCTCTACTATACTATAAACAAAATTGTTAAAAAAAAAATATCTCTACTATACTATAAACAAAACAAGGCCCGAAACTTGCCTCCATGTTGGATTCCGCTTAGGGGCACTTTCTGGCTAATAGCGAGAATTTCTCGCCAAAGTGGGGCCTTTCTCAGACATCGGGAGCTCTCATTTATTGAAATAAATTCAAATCAGACTGAATCTTGCAGTATGTTCGCCGCATTCACGCGTTTTCTAACATTTCTCTGCAAACCACCTTTCCTCGGCCGGAAGTTGAAGGTTTCGCCGGTTTTAGGGGATAATTCAACGCATTGAAGGTGATTTAATTTATGTGACTTTTACTATCAATGGTAAAGACAGTATTTACCCCATCAGAAAATTCACTTTTACTACTTACGACCCTGTAACTAGAAGTATACTTAGCAAACGAGTGCAATTTCCTCTAAAACCCTCTTACGGACTGACCATCCATAAATCACAAGGAATGTCATTAAAGTATGTTGTTGTAGACTGCCAAAATTGTTTCACACCTGGACAAATTGGAGTAGCTGTAGGGAGGGCAACATCAGTTGAGGGACTGAAAATCCTTAATTTCAAATCTTCACATGTCATTCAACATCACCAGAGTGTGTATGCCTACTACAAGACCTGTAATGTTGGAAATTTAATTCCCAATAAATCATGTTGTCAGGGGCATACATGTAATGAAGATCAAGACAGAGATGACAGAGAAGACTTAGTAGGGGAAGATATTGGTGGCGATGATGATGATGATGATGATGATGATGATCCATCTACTGTTAATACCAGAACGGAAGGTGATACTGAACAGATGGAGTCTGATTCAGATTTTTCAGAGGTGGAATATGACATTTTCCATATTGAAAATATTGACAGTGATTATGATAGAGCAAAGGATATTTTACAGAGAGTAGCTCAAAAGTACAAGGATACACCATTAGAAAAGTGTTCTTGCGAAACTGTGAAAAAAATATTGAACAGTCCACAAGAGTTTCTGTCATTTTATGACAGTCAGTATAAAGTATTGGATTCATTTAACATTGGAAAGGGAACTGCAAAAGAAATAAATGATTTCTACCTGTCTTTTAATCAACATGTTTCATCTCAAATTTACACATCATCTGTTGAAAAATTGGGAAAACTATACAATACTGACCTTGATCATTTTCCATGCTTGATGACAGATGTAATGGTGGGGATTCGTGTTTCCATCCTCAGAAAACATCAACCAGCAGAAGTTGTAAATCCTTCCGTCATGCATGTTTTAGATGAAAGTACAGAACTTTCTGGACCAGCCAGAGGTAAAGTACGTTATGTAGCTGGATATGTTATTGCCAAACTGAAACTCAAAAACAGTAAAAGACTAAGTGCAAATTTATTCGCTCCTGGAAGAAAGAATGAAACTGATTGTTTTATGTTGAGGAAAAATATTTTGGAACAGTTATCTGCCCCTGAAAGGGAGTTGATAGAGATTTCTACAGACAAGGATAGCTTAGAGGAAACAAGAAGAAAACAGAATGTGAGAGGATCACTCTGTAATATAACAGACAGTGCATTTCATTTCTTTTCTGAGCTTGAGGTGGAAGTCAGAAAACTCTGTACTGATAAGACATTACAGACCTACAGAGGAGAAATGTACACACACATAGAAAACTCACTTTTAGGAAGACCAGAACTTCACAGAGCATTTACAGAATTGTTCCACACTGACCATCCAGGAGCTGCCATTCCTTATAATGGGACATGTAGTTGTAGAATCTGCAATGTTGTGAATGATCTTTTACAGCAGAGTGTTAAATCATTCATGAAAGTGAATATTGCCCAGTTCAGAAGAAATTTTCTTC
Organism: Saccostrea glomerata; assembly: GCA_003671525.1. NCBI lineage: Eukaryota > Metazoa > Mollusca > Bivalvia > Ostreida > Ostreidae > Saccostrea > Saccostrea glomerata. Next base: position 943,467 of record PRKT01000035.1, on the reverse strand, counting down.
ATGCCCTACAAGTGAAGAAAAGTAAAGCACTCAGACAAAAAGTGATGACTAAAACCAAATCCAAGGATAAAACTTTTAATTTCAGTTTTCTTCTTGATGATCCTTCTGAAGATAAAAATGCTTCACACCACAGAATTAAGAGTGAAATTTTGAACATTAAAAGATTTGAACAAATTTTCACTAAAAAACAAATTATTCAAATAGGCAAAGCATATGGACTTTCTCTAAACCAAAGTCAAAACAAAACTGTGATGCTTCAAATTTTAAATGAAAAATTGCAGGAAAGTGAAATTATGCCATACCCTAAGATACTCAGGAGTTTTTCACCATCCACCAAATCTGTCCAGGAAGGTAGTAGTGACATGGTCTTGGAAATGCCATCCACGTCAACTGGAAGAGTTCCATCTACATCCACAGGAGGCGGGGCATCTACATCCACCGGAGGCGGGGCATCTACATCCACAGGAGGTGGGGCATCTACATCCACAGGAGGCGGGGCATCTACATCCACAGGAGGCGGGGCATCTACATCCACAGGTAGGGCAGCAACATCATCAAGAAGAAAGACACCATTATTTGACAGCAGGGCTGTAACTGGTGGAAATCCAAAGTCTGCTTATCCTAAATCTGGAAAAAGAAAAGGAAAACATTCTAAGAAATGGAAAACCAGGAAAAAAAGAAAGAAACAGATGAGGAATCATGTGGTGTTTGTGGGAATTCAGAAGGACAAGCAGAGGAATGGATAGAATGTGATACATGTGTCAAATGGTACCATAGAAACTGTATAGATATAAGTGATGAATTATGGGAACAGTATACAACACAAGACCAGCCATTTACATGTCCTGAATGTGATTAGGTAAATATTAATATATATAAAGAAATGTGATCAATTTGTGTATTGAATCTTTAATGTAAATTGTATATATGTAAAGATTTATCCATTAATTATAAGCCAAAAGTGGTGTTTTAATTTGTTTCAGATAGAAGTTCATGTTATAGTTATACCTGTGACTGCAAAGATCATATTTAATATGGATCTGCCCCTGCACCCTTGCCTCCAGTATTGGACTTCCTAGAGACAGATGGTTGTCCAATGATGATAGAGTTCATTGTCCGACAGTAGACCAGGTACGTTGGATTTGTGTTATTTCCATTATACAAGCCTCTCTGTTGAGAAAACACGTTTTCTATTACATCTGAATTTACTCTACTTGGTATGATAGATGCACCTGATGTCTCTAATTTGTCCATGCATAATTCTCTAAAACCAATGATAAGTGAGGATATATCTGCTCTTGTTTGATGTGATATTATGAACATCTCACTGGGTTGAAGTGAATCATCTTCTTTGACTGCTTCCTCCCATTTTACAAACCAATCTAGGACTTTTTGTAAGGTATCAAGTCTCTCATCAGATATGTCAATAATTGGTCGTTTGTCTCGAAAAATATCGATAAGTGCACTTGTATGTTTCAGCAGTTGGATGGTGCTCTGAAGATGGGAGGAATCGGACAAGCTTTGACCATAACACTCCATGAGATGAAGCATCTCCTTTCCTAAAACGTCTTCGGCCAATTTATTTCTCATTTTGGATTCATTTGTAAGTTCAAAATGTTCGAGTGTTAAACGGTAATGAATTGGGAGAGGATTATTTTTTATGTCCCACATATGTGCATTTAGGAAATGACACCATAGTACATAATTCCCAGAAACTAAAAGTCTTCGTTTACCGTATGTGGAAGATGTGCTGTTTGAAATATTATTTCTTATTTTCTTGATTACATGTGAATAATCCATAATGAAAATAATTTTTGGTGACTTGGGTGAATATATATTTGTTATTTTCATTGTTCTTGATGTTGCAGATTTAAAATCACCTAAAAGAATCCTGGCCAAGTCCCTATTGGTTTGAGCTCCATCAGTGCTGATGTATCGTGTAGTAAATCCAAAAACCTGCAACATATTGACGATTTCCCAGGTAAGGACATACAAGTCTGAAGCAGTGGCTTGTATGGTAGGGAAGTGACATATCGGAAATCGAAAACCACTGAATCCCAAAAAAACAAATTGCAGTACATGTGTTGCTAGTTTTAGTTCGGATTGTCCCGATTTTAAGCAGTCAGTCAAAATGGACTCTTCACCTAAGTCAGTGAAACCAATCATATGCATTTTGTTATCTCGCGAGTAAAACTGTAAGTCTGACTGAATGGCCATCTCATCGAGAATCAGTCCTCCTTCAAGTCTTTCCGGTGCGATGTCTTTACGAATGGCCTCATTTTTCATCCAGTGAAAAATATTTTGATTAATGCCGGCTCTTTGGTGAAATTTGTTCTTGTAAATCTGGAGGAGGCGCTGAGAGGGAAGAACGAGAAAACCACTACTTCGCAGGTCATTATAGGCTTGAGGACTTCGACACCACATTGTGAGACAAATCCTAATAATGTTTTTGTTCCACCGTCTCCCTTGCTTTAAGTGTAGATTTTTCTGTTGAGATAGCAAAAGTTCTGCCAGTTTTGGAGGGCAGTCTGGAATTACACTCTCTAAAACTTTCAACATATCATTATGATCGTCATTACACAAATGAATATATTCTTCCTTATCTGAGCTACTTTGTGATTCTTCCTCACTTGTTGATTTTTTGCTCTGTACAGGGGATTCATGGCAATATGTATGTTCTAGTTTGTTATAAGAAAAAAGCTTCTATTTTGGAGCTTCATTTTCAATTGATGTGAAATTCTGTTTTATAGGGACTTCAGGTTGACTTGAAGAAGTTCTTTTCCTGGAGGTTTTGTGAACTTTTTTGCATTCAGAACATCTGCTGTCAGAACCATTGAACTTGAGAACTCTACCACATTTCATGGACCTATACACAGTTTTGACACAGCAGTCTTCAGTAAGTACTTCCTTTATTACATTCTGCAAATATTTATCTGGAGTAGATAATTCATTCAATCCTTTGCACAATTTAATTGATTTCACAACTGTGTTAACGACATCTATTGATTCTTTAGTCGGAGAAAAATTGTTGTTTTCAAGTCCAATATCAACAGGATCAATCCTCTTACCAAATAACAAAATGTCCCATGTCATTGAAGAAGCCATGAACTGAATTTCTACAAGAACAGGATTGTGGTTGATGGACATTTTCAACATGTAACCCATTTTAATGACTTCTTTAGGAACAGCTGTCTTTATAACAAAAAAATCTGATGGGAATTGGTTTGGAATGTCTGGAAATTGTACATTTACTGTCACAGAGGACTTCCAGTATATACCATGGTAAATGTTTTCTTTTTTTGTCCAATCATCTTTGTTTCTTGTTCTTTTTACTTCTACTTCCTTGAATAGTTTTTTAATTTCTTTTCCTAAAGTGACACTATTAACTTCTGCAACCATTTTTTTCACAATTTCAGAAGAAGTCAGGGCATTCTCCTGTGAGACCTCCACATTACTTAAAAGCCTTATGAACAGAAAATAAATAATGTTAAACAGGTAGGGAGTTTAATAATTATGTCAATTTTTTTTAATCATCTTTATATCTTTTCGAATGCTCCTAAATTATTGATCTAAGAAGTGCTAATATCATTTCTGACATTCTTTTAGGTTTGATTTATGTTTTCATTGCATTCATTTCTTCTGAGAGAGGCAGTTCTGTGTTTAAAGGGGGATAATCCACATTTCCAATGAATATATTTCATGATTTAAAATGTACATATTGTTTATTTAGATACTTCAGGCTGAAAGATTATTTACTGTTAACATGAAATGTCCCCAACACAAATACATAAATATTATTTTGTAGTTTTGTTTCTATTCAGGGATACTACCTATATTTTTAGATTTTTGATGAGAAAAAAAAAATCATTATATTAATTACATGTTGTTGGCATTTAATTTGATTTGACAAATTCAAACAAGAATATTGTTTTATGTTAAGAATGGTGTAATTTTAGTCAGCAGTTCTTTCTTCTCTCAAAATCTTTTTTTTTCTTTTTTTTTTTTAGCTGGTACATTTAAATCTGAAGTTATATTCCATATCAACGGCTACAGACGCATAATCCCAGACTGTTTCTTTGCGAGTCTCACTGTGCCAGCCAATATAGATACACTGCAAAAAGTCTTTGAACTGAGAGATGCTTACAAATTACATTCTGACTGTAAGATATTTTGAGACATTTTGTTTTGTTTTGTTGGGTTTTTTTTCTTTGCTTTTGTTAATATTTGTGGTTGTTGTTTTTTTCTGTAGTTCTTTTATAGTCTTAAAAACTTAGTATCAGAGAAAAGTTGTTTGAGTAATGTACATATAAAATTTAGGAAGTCTAGCTTACTCTTAATAAGAGTCAAGTCATTTTCAACTTAAGTTATGTACACACAAAAATGGGGGAGGGTTTTGCCCGACTCAAGCTATTTCCCTTCTGTTGTATCGACTTTTCATTAAAGAAACAGACTTGATATAATTTTGTTCAGCAAACAAACATTTATATTAAGTATGTCATTGCTTAATTAGCCCCCTTCTTGCTATCATTTTTGAAAAATTTGTAGCACTGAGTATCTTGACCCCCCCCCCTAACTAGGTATGTGCTATTTTTAATATTTAATTTAATCACACATACACATTCAAGTGTAAAAAGTTTCATTGAATATCCATAAATTATCCTTATTCAAAATTTGATATGAATTCTAATTATATGTTTTATTTTTAATATTTAATTTAATTACACATACACATTCAAGTGTGAAAAGTATCATAGAATATCCATAAATTATCCTTATTCAAAATTTGATATGAATCTTAATTCACTGTAATTATATTACAGTATGTCCTCTTATACTACATATTATTTAAAGACAAAAAATGCTTACCACTGTGTGTAGTTCTTTTTTTCAGAAGACATCTTTTTTTCTTTCAAAATCTTCGCGCAATACTAACTGTTATTAATTGCAATTCAAATTTTCCGCCAAGAATTCTCGGGTTTTTTCGATAATCCATGAAAGTCAGCGACGATCGAATTGTCTAAAACCGGCGAAACCTTCAACTTCCGGCCGAGGAAAGGTGGTTTGCAGAGAAATGTTAGAAAACGCGTGAATGCGGCGAACATACTGCAAGATTCAGTCTGATTTGAATTTATTTCAATAAATGAGAGCTCCCGATGTCTGAGAAAGGCCCCACTTTGGCGAGAAATTCTCGCTATTAGCCAGAAAGTGCCCCTAAGCGGAATCCAACATGGAGGCAAGTTTCGGGCCTTGTGTTGTTTAAAGTATAGTAGAGATATTTTTTTTTAACAATTAAGATGGGGAGTGCCTATGTCCAGTACAGGTACATTATGGTATCCCAGAGAATAATGCAGTGTACTCTGTGCATCCACTTCTCTAAACTACAAATGTATGACGTCATAATTGAAAATGACGTCAAGTCACTGCATACTTGAGCTGAAATGATGGGGAGAGTGTCATAAACATGTTTTAATCTTTTTGAAATAAAATCTTATATATCCTAATATTTTAGATAACTTTGTTTTATTACTCTTGTTTAAAAGTCAGCGTGTTCAAAATATATACGAAATTATATGAGTTTGACACTTACCCTTTTTATGCCTTGGGATAGAAGTAGAATTCATAATACTGTGGAATCACTTTAATACGCCAGTTTCGAGATTGTAACTCTCCTACGAAAGAGGCGCAAAAAAGTATCCATTTCGGCAGGGAGGTGGACAGGTTGTTTCTGTATACAAACGTGCATAAATAAATGATCGTTATATATGGCTTTCAAAATTTATCAAATGTATAAAAAGATGATGATAATATGTTTTACGGTGTGACCGTTGGGGCGAGCGCAGTTGTACCATCAAAAACACTCTAAAAATTGATCAGCCACTTCAAACATCAAGCCGCTCGAGACATCTCGACTAGCTGTGACGTCACATAGCTCGTCGGAGCTTACGGAGACAGCCGAGCGTCTGTTTGAAACTATAGACCTAATGCAATTTTGGTTGAAAAACATTGAAGAGTTATTTTTTGTTTCTTTGAAAGATTTCTAGAAACTGATCTAGCCTTTTATGCTTTACGTTATTATTTATTTATTTATTTATTTGCGCAAAGGACATTGGGTAGTGCAGGAATTCTGGGAATGTTTCACAGAGAAATTTGGCTGACATATGTACAGATTTCAACCCAATTTCCTCTGTTCTTACACGTTAGTCTATTGAGCTCGCTGCGCTCGCTATAAAGCAGTGATGCATTTGATGATTTTATCAAGTTCAGCTATGCATATTTACAAATGTAATTCAAATTATAGGTACTTGAAAACGAAAGAAACGTCGTAGTCTTAATTAAAAGTAACCGATTTTCTTGATTGTTCATTTTTTTTTTAAAGTTTGGGGTTTTTTGAATTTTTAACAAGGAAAAGAATCAATGTGTCATTTAGATCGCCTACATACATGTACAATGATCAGATGCATGTGTACCGTTTTTATTAGAGGTCCAAATTTCTTCCCTCGTCTGAAAAGTCTCACATCCACCGACATTTTCTTTTTTGTTACGTTTTTTTGCTTGAAAAAAATGACGTCTTTAAATTTATTCGGTTATTCTCGAAATGTAGAGTGCATTCTGACAATCATGTAAAACCAGTATATCGATGATACAATGTATCCAATATATAAATATCAAATATTTGTCCCACATGTTTGTTTATGCGGCAACGAAACTCCCCTCCTTAACGAAAGAGCGCACCAAGGGAGATAATCTCGAAACTTGCGTATTCGTGGGGGTCAATGTTCGTGGGTAGGCAAATTTTGACCTAGCTGTTTGTTGGGAAGCAATTCCGTAGGTTACTCGTAAATACGATATTTCAATGAATCAATATGCTACACAACAAACGTTCGTAGGGATGTAAATTCCTGGGTAAGGGTTACGAACGAGCATTGGTCCCCCGCGTATAATGATTGATTTTATAGCGTGTAACGTCCCTCTCGAGAAATTTTCACTCAAATGGAGCGGAGAGCTACAAATATTGTCCTAAACTCGGCACTCCAGGACACTGAGGAGGGAGGGATTTTATTTCGTTCCAGCGCCTACTACCAGTTTATATGGTCTCATCCGAAGGACCTCCACGAATAATGATGATTCCATAGTATGTCTTTGAAAGAGCCTGGCGCAGGTGATTAATGAGAATTTATTTGAGATCTTTTGTGGAAATCTGTAAGAGGAGTTTCCCCTTTAACTAAAGGTTTTGTTTTAAAACAGATGACGATATTGAGTGGAAAATATCCCCAGATTTGACGGTAAGTTGAAGTTATTGTGAAATATTTTGTACAAGAGTAATAGTATAACTTTTCCCAAGAACATTTCGGATTCACAAGGATAAAACAAGGTAATTAACAGGACAAAAATTTAATAATAATTGTGTTAATCACCTGCCCCGAAGCTATTTCTGTGAAACTTTTCATAAAAGTAAAATTACCGTCACGTGATCATCGAGATCATGTGATATTGTAACAAATAAGTTTATATATAGCCTAGAGAACACTCTACAAATTCGCCGTACTTAAGGTAGGTCCCTACTCGTGGAATTAATTGGTTAACAGTGCAATTTTTGTCCTGATTTACATTAAGAGATACTTTATCTACTTGAAAAGCACAAAAAGTAGATAGATAATCTATATTTTTAATGAGATAGGGTGTGAAACACTCATGTACCCTTTTGTATCAAAAACAAAATCACGACTGTTATAAAGACGGTCTACATTTTATGTCATTGCACTTGGCAAATAAAATCTTTTGAACATAAATCACAAGGAAAAGGATAATAATGAATAATTTCAGGCTGCGGTACACATTACTGGTTGAAACTAAGAAAATATTGAAGAATTAATCTCATTTTACTAATAAAGTAACTGAGGTCAAAACTCAAATAAAGCTCTCAACTAGAATAATTAATTTGTTTACCCAGATTTTTTTGTCTTTCTTCATCTCAACCGATGCTTGAAGTATCTTTCAGGCGTGATAAATGTATTGGTCATCTGTCTTTTCACCGAGATATGGGGTAAAACATACAGGTACCCCCATCGCAGTTTAAAAGCTCAAGCCTTTTATGTCCACAAAAACATTCATAAATCAGCTAAAAAGTGAAAAATTCTTTTTAAGAACAATTTTATCAAAATTTGTACACCAGTTCTTAATCATAAATTTTATTCTCACATTTAATTCTGAATATTTTATATACAGGGGGGGGGGGGGTGTCCACTACTAATGATACGACTTTCCTGGGTGCCTATTATTACTTACAAAATATTAAAAGCAAGATATACAATGCTTTGCAAGCAAAATTTTATCTAAAATTTCATATACAACATCAGTAGCCTGTGTTGATTTTTTATTATAACTGCGTACCTTCAATTGTATGTATGTAGAAAATTTGCTGTCAAAACGAAAGTAGGAAAATCCCATCTGCATATCATACCAATTGTGCACAAATAAAAACAATGAACGAAAAGTATGATTTAATGACATAAGAGCAAATTATTTGCTACGTTGTTCTGTAAGTAGGTATCAGAAATATTGGAGTTGTACCAATGCAATCATAATTTCATAAATGTATATTATCAATATAAAATCCTTGCTAAAATAGGACTGAAATGACTGGCATTCGACCTCGCGCTTTTTTTTTATACTATATCTATCTCAATCCTTGCACAAAAATACCCTCAATCATCTTTATACACCCTTCCAACACTTCTGTAGACATTGTTTACGTTCTTGCGTATCTTATATGAACCATAATATTAAAACCGAAAACGGCTAATTCCGACTTCCGGTTTACCACGGGTAGGCCCCTACTTTAAGCTCATAAATCACAAATAAAAACTTAAAATCGATCTTGCAACGCAGTGTTACATTTTGAGTGCGTTTTAAGCTTTGTGAATCCTTAATACTGCTGCGAAATGCTCTGCAATGTTTCAAGGGAACAGAGTTTTATTATTGTTGTACAATACGCAACAATATTGTGGCATTTGAAGATATGCAAACTAAAACAATAATTAATCTAATCATACATTTTACATGTACTTGCAATTCTTCAAGTCAGTTGTCCTTGGTACACGAACGCCATCTCTGCGAGAAATTTGATGGGTGAAAACCATTGGCCATGGGGAGTGGATTGACGAGAATAGAGGCAATTGTAGAATATGGCAACTCTCGGAGAGAATGAAAAAGAGCTGATAGATCGCTATACTGTGGATTCCTTATTATTCGCGAGTACTTATTATCGCGAATGTGCTCTTCAACGGCGAGTTGCGAAAATAAAAATTCGCAAATGGAGGATTGATCAAGAGATTTTACATAGATTTCAGCACCATAAAAATAAAGGCGAGCATTTTAATTTTTTCGTTTGTGGTGCTTCTCGCGAAATTACGCAATAATTAATTCTACGCGTATATTTAGGAATCTACAGCATATTGTGCAGATATAAATGTACATTAGAAAGTAGAAAAATTATCTACAAAACATCATCAGAAGTGGAATCAGATGCCACGGAGGAGTGGGCATCAGCCGCCGTGTGCTTCTTGTGATGATAGGGAAATGCATGAAAACCCATCGACAATTTGCAAGTATTAATCTAACAATTACATTGTAGTATGAAAAACGTCTGTCAGTATTTGCCTTTATGACATTTTAATGTTGACAAAGTAATTGATACGACCATAGAAATTCGAAATGATGACTTAAAATTAATGTGAAACTATATCAATGGGACTATTTTAGGACAGTCACTGAAGAAAGTGAAAATTAGGAATCATGCAATTTCTTCAACATAAATTACATGTACACTGTAGCAATGCCACGTGACTAGTATAAGGCGCCTAGCCGGGCGGATCAACTGAGTGCACTTTTTATGCAAATGAGGTCAAAAGAGCTGGATTCTGATTGGCTAAGCCGCTGGGCGGGTCAAGGGAGTGCAGGTTTGACCCCCAAAGACCGCTGGGTGGGTCAATTTAGTACAGACCCTGGGGTGGGGCTAGGGAGGTCAATTCAGTACACCCCTCCCTGGGGGATGGGGGGCTAGGTGGGTCAATTAACTCAGTACAGCCCTATGTCCAATACAGCGCCGACACTGTATAGCTTTTTACTAAGCTGGTACTACGATTTGGCAGCGATTCAAGTATGTGATTATGACGTCACGTTTTTATTCACAGTCAAGCCAGTCGGTTCAAGCTGGATTTTCCGAAAACAAGAACAAAGATACACCCAATAGGCAAAACAGATTTTATTCAATTTTTTACATCTCTTCTTCTTCTGATGATCTGTCCTCAATCACTCGGTTCAACACCCCAAGTCCTTACTGTTCCATCATCTCTTTAATCTGGATAAAGGGGATGCGACAATATAGATCCTGTGTATAAGTGTCTTCTTTTTTCTTGGTCCTCATTAAATCTTTAATGCACGCTTCTAAATTCATGTACCAGAGACCTTTATCCAGAGTTCCAAGATCATTTTGGATCTCCCAATTGCATTGCTGATAATGTTTGTTGGTTTTCATCCTCACTCTAGATCCTGTTAGGGGGCATGGGATTTTCACTGTTTTTTCCAACCACACTATTTTTACTGGAAAGATTTTTACAAGAAATCCCTGGTTAGCCAATGATTCTTTCCTGAAATCCTTCATGAATTGTCCTGGATGATTTTCAAAGTAATCCATGACCGCTCCCAGTTTAGTTTTCATCCAAAATCCACTCTTGTCAGTATAATCCTCAATAAACCAGCGATACATTTTTTCCATACCTCTGACTTAACCACTGAACTTTTATAAGTCTGTCGAGTTCCAAGTGCTAACACAGAGTGATCGTAGATTTCCAGCGCTGGTTTATATACCATGGGTTTGTTTAGGGTCGTGTGCATCAATAAGTTGGACTTACGTTTTGATCGTACTGTGTACGTCTCTGTACGCTGTCTAGTCGACGAGCTACATGTACCGATGCATTGTGACGTCATCCACTGTATAAATATGTGTTTTCTCCGACTTTGAGATCATTTTAATGTCACATCCATCAGATGTTGACATGGATTCTACTAAAGAAAAACAGTTACATGCTCAACGATAATTGAAATGGTGAAAACGGGAGAGAGAATTAGATCAAATTCTTTATGAGAAAAGAGAGCAAGAATTAGAGCTCCGGAAAAAAATGCCAAAATATTAAAGAGAAAAGCTCTACTTGAACAACAACGACAGCATCAACAAAGGACTAGGGCGCATGAGGGTCAAAGTCACCTATCCATTCACCACCGAAACCCAAGGCGATTTCCAAGTATTATCAGGTGAGACTTAATCAAGCTAAACATTCTAGAAAATGTAAAGCGCAGGAAAATGTCTACAGGTTAATTTTAAAGAATTTCCAGCGGAGGAAAACGGAGGATTCGTTCGGCGATTACTTAAAGACATGTTACAAACCGTCAAATCTGAAATGCAGTGTAATCGTAACGATTACCTCCTCCTAAACATACGCCATGAATCGCTGAAATCTGACATTTGGTACGAGTTTACGCAATGTAAACGTTTGAACGAGGACCTCATTTTTAGACAAAATAGAAGCCGTTCAACAATCTAAGCAAGATTTCAAACTGGGCGACGGCTCCATGGAATTCGATCTGTTTCATGTCAAGTATCCTGAGGCGAGTGGTGGAGACAGAACCAAGCACCTGATGCTGAATAAGGAGACTTTAAAGAACATGAAATAATCCATCGTTCGGATCGACAATCCCTGGGATAAATTTTGTTTAGCCATAGCGATCGTCGTCACCCGATTACACAGTCAAAAACCGGAACATCCAGACCCGGAATGGGAAAAACGATGGGTCCGTATGCGGAAAGGAGATGTAAGAGCCAATGACCAGAAACGAGAAGCCTTAGTCCTCATGGAGCAGGCCGAGTGTGATATCACTCAACCTAATGGACCCAAAGAATGGAGGAAAATACAACAGGTGTTAGCCCCTCGGTATCGAATGAAAATATTTCAGTTCAAGGCCACTTCAACAAAACTCTGTTTAGATCCCATTTACAAAAGTTGGGGAGATGGAACTTGTTTGAACATTTTGTTTGACGAGCTGCATTGCGATGCCATCATATCCATGCCAGGAGTGACGGGGAACCAATATTACTGTGATCATTGCGATGTGGGGTACAGTGACTACAGTCATATAGAACACCATCGGAGCCAGTGCCCTCACCAATGTAATAATATAATTTTTGTTTAGGAGACACAGCATGCCCCGAAGACGGGAGCCGCATTCAATGCCAGCAATGCCAAGGATTTTTTAAGAACAGGACCTGCTACGAAAATCATTTAAGACCGCATAGTAAGAAGAAGACCACCAGTGTATGCAGTTTAATGGGACGATGCGAGAAGTGTCAGTCCTGGATGCCTAAGAAATTATTTCCTCGTCACAAGTGCGGAGGACAGAAACAATGTAAGATCTGTAAGAAGATCGTCGATTCCGATCACCAGTGCTACGTTCAACAGAAGCCTGAGAAGAAGAAGAAGGGGAAAGAGACCTTACAGTTTTACATCTATTTTGAATGCACTCAGGAAACCGGCATCCACATCCCTAATCTGTGTGTGGCACACCGCGTCTGTCAACATTGCGGTCACTTACCCATAGACCGGCCCTGTCCTCATTGTCAACACATGGTATCCCGTCAGGACCTTAAAGAAGTTCATGGACTGGTTATTACAACCTACAACAGGTACTAAGAATTCCACTTTAGTACACGAGGCCATCATCATCGCCCATAACTTCAAAGTGATTGAAATTCATCGACTCGTATAATTTCTTACCCTTTGCTTTGGCCAAGATGCCCTCAGCTTTCGGATTCACCGAATTGAAGAAAGGATATTTCCCCCACTTTTTCAATAGGGAAGAAATTAAACCAGAATTAAGTGGGGCCTTATCCACCGGCAGATGACTACAAACCGGACGAAATGTTCGAATGGTACGAACAACAGACCGGAAAAGTGTTCGATTTCCAGAAGGAGTTTGTAGAGTATTGTGTCTCGGACGTCGACATTTTACGACGATGCTGTGCACAGTTTAGAGCCACCCTAAAAACTTTGGTGCGGGTCGACCCTTTCCAGGAATCCATCACCTTTGCCAGTGCCGCCAATTTAGCGTACCGTCGATTATTCAAGCCTAAAGAGACCATTGCCATCATTCCTAACCTGGGGTATCAGCCGGCGCGACAATATTCCGCCAAAGCCTGTCGGTGGCTTACCTGGATGAGTCAACAAAGCGGATGTCACATACGACATGCCAGAAACGGGGGCGAAATCAAGATCGGAAATTATACCGTCGACGGATACCAGGAAGCCACTCGCACCGTCTACAAATTTTATGGGTGCTATTGGCACGGATGCCCCAACTGCTATCCCAGTCTACAGACCGAAACTCATCCTCACCGGACCCAGTGTACTTACCAGGAATTACACGAGGAAACGCTCAGAAGGAGTTAGGTCTTGGAGGACATGGGGTACACCGTCCGTAGTATCTGGGAGCACGATTTCGATCAGCAAGTGCAACGAGATGTGACTTTACAGCATTTTGTACGAGACCTGGACATTCCGGATCCTTTGAACCCCCGAGAAGCCCTGTACGGAGGCCGGACCAATGCGACCCTATTATATTGTGAGGAAGGGGACATGAGGTACGTGGACGTCTGTTCCCTATTCCCTTACGTACTCAAACACAGACCTTTTCATCTGGGGCATCCCGAGATCATCACAGACAAGTTCCAGGACGTGAGAAGTTATTTCGGCCTCATTCACTGTCGGGTCTTACCACCCCGAGGCCTCTATCACCCCGTATAACCTTATCGGACGGGAGGCAAGTTATTATTTCCCTTATGTCTAACGTGTGCCGAACGACAGGACTCTACTTTTCAACATCGATGTCAACACACCGACCAGGAACGCAGTCTCACGGGCATCTGGGTGACGACCGAATTACATAAAGCCCTGGACATGGGATTTACCTTGGAGCGAATACACGAAGTGTGGCATTTTCCAGAAAGCAGTCAGGATTTATTCAGACCTTACATCGATACCTTCCGAAAGATCAAACAGGAAGCGTCCGGATTTCCCCCCGACTGTAAGACCTCAGAACAAGAACAAGATTACATTCTTATTCAAGTCTTATACAAAGAAGGAATCATGATGGACAGGCTCAGTATCGAGAAGAATCCAGAGAGAAGAACCATCGCTAAACTCTTTTTAAATTGTGGGGAAAATTTGCTCAACGATTGTTATTACCTAAAACTCGATACCTCGACGAAGAAGAGGAATTACAGCAACTCTTACAAGATTCGACTATCGACATTAAGGGTATGCGACTCTTAGACAATAAAGAGGACCCTAATGAGGACAAGATGCTGGTGAATTACCAAGACAAACAGGAATTCGTAGAAGATTGTCCCTTTGGAGACGTGGTACTGGCTTGTTTTACCACCGCGCATGCCCGCTTACACTTCTACGAGACTTTAGAACCTTTAGGAGATCGGGTCCTTTATTTCGATACAGACGGTATCATTTACCAACATCGGGAAGGAGCCTTTAACCCTACTTTGGGCAATAGTTTAGGAGAATAGACCGACGAATTAGATGGGGATCACATTACCAAATTCATGTCGGGAGGCCCTAAAAATTATGGTTACGAGACCGCCAAAGGAAAATCCCACTGTAAAGTCAAAGGAAGCACTCTCAACTTTAGAACCTCTCAGATCGTATCCCTAAAGACTTTACAAAAATGCTCAAGGGGGAAATAAACGAAGTCACAGTGCATTATCCCTGCAAAATCCAGAGGACACGTGATCATGAAATCGTGACCAAACCTTTAGAGAAACAGTATAGAATTGTGTACGATAAGAGACAATTATTGTTATCCTCTTATAACACTTTACCTTATGCTTATTGATATATTGATGGTTCAATGTTGACATTGATTGTTGTTTTGTGTGTATTATTTCTTCTTCTTCATAAAACAAAATAGGGTGTTGGTGTTAGGTGAAGGGATATATAAAAAGGGGGGGGGGCAATACAAATCAAAGTTCAGTCATGACTGATAAAGTGCCAGACCAACCCATGCGTTATCCCCAGTATTCTCGGCTCTCAAAGAGAGAAGCTACTTTTGAGCACGGATGGCCAGAACCTCTCTAAGGAAAAATACCAGACATAGCCCGAGCCGGGTTTCACTACAAGGGAGTGAAAGATAGCACTACCTGTTTCTTTGTGGAATGACTTTAATCAAATGGGATCCCGAGGACGATCCTTGTGTAGAACATGCTTATTGGAACCCCAATTGTCCTTACATCAATATATATAAGGGACGAGGGTGGGTGATGAATGTGTTCATTGCGGGTTTAGATCAGCATGGGTATAAACCTTTACCTGAGATCAAACCTCTACTGAACCCAGAACCAGACGTCCAGGCTCGAGGAAAATGTCACAATTGTTTAGATGAGGATTTTCAAATCGCTTTTCTTTCCTGCGTTCACGTGTGTTGCTGTGCCTTGTGTGCTCCTTCCTTTCAGTGTTACCCCATCTGTCGAGCCGAGATTCAACAACCCAAACGCATATTTCTGTGTTAACTATAAAAAGGACCCTGAACCCATCTCTTCCGTCATTGATCAACATGTATTCCGAAGAGACACCCGTCCCTTCTTTTTAATTGAAACATGAGTTTACCATGGTGATCGCTGGGCCCTCGAAATCGGGCAAAAGAGAATTCGTCAAGAAATTTGTGGACAATCTACACTTGATCACTCCCATGCCCAAAAAAATCATCTGGTGTTATCGGGAATGGCAACCCGCTTACACTTCTTTAAAAGATAAAGTATCTTTCATCCGAAATATTCCAGAAGACGACGAGAAATTAGTAGCCAATTTGAGTGTGCCACACTTACCCATTTTTGACGACATGATGGGAGGAAAACCCATCGAATCCATTGTGGATTGGTTTACGCGCAAAGCGCATCATCAGAATACCAGTGTGATTTACATCACTTAGAATTTATTTGATCAAGCAGCCTCTCATCGCACCGTTAGTTTGAATGCTCATTATTTAGTCTTATTCAAAAATCCCAGAGACAAATCTCAGATCAGTGTGTTGAGTCGTCAGCTAGCTTTACCTCATTTGATGTCTGCTTATCAAGAAGCCACCCAGATACCTCACGGATATCTTCTCGTGGACTTGAGTCCCCATACCCCAGACCAATACCGATTGAGAAGTCGAATGTTTGAAATGTTGACTGTACACATGCCTCAAGAGTATAAATAAAAGTGTTTCACACTCTTCTGGGTCATTGTTCATTTCCATCTCATCATGGCTCTATCAGCCAAGAGTAAATTAGTGAGAACCTTACGACGTTTACAGCGGGAACGAGATCCCGCGAAGCGAGCCCATTTAATCGAATTAGGGCGTAAAGCCTTATTGAATTGGTTTGCCATGGGAGCTCGCAATTTAATGAAAGGAGTCTTACCTATCAATAAACAGACCCAAAAGTTTATTAATAATCATCGTCAAGATTTAAGAATCATAGCCGATCAATCGGCCAGTGATGAAGACAGAAAAACAGCTATTTTAAAACGCGGAGGAGCTGGATTTCTAGGTGGAGTCATCATTCGTCATTTATTCAAATGGAATAGTCCTAAAAAACGCCGGGTTCGTCGTTTAAAGAGTGTAGTGGTAAGAGTCGATAATAAGAAACAAAGAGTGTTTCCGGATTGGATGGTCCGTGTCGGAGGAGCAGCTCAAAAGAGCAGAAAAAAGAAGAAGAGAAAAGCCCCTCCCAAGAAGAGAAAAGCCCCACCCAAGAAAAAAGCCCCACCCAAGAAAACAGCAGCAGGGAAAAGGCGAAAATCTGCTCCTCAAACTCTAGCTCAACGTAAAGCCATGCCCGAAAGTCTAAAAAACGAAATCAATCAGTATTATAAGGAACAAAGACAAAAGACCATAGGAGAATTGCTCAAGAAACAAGCAGAACTGAGAATGGATCGTGCTATGGGACCCATAGGTAGTCAAAGAGCCAGCGATTTAGAAGTGTTTCCTCGTGTGAATGTGGGCATTCCCTCCTCCTCCTCCCCTGGAATTAAAGTTCCCATTCATGCCCCTAAAATCACACGCTTTCAACCCTTGACAACCTCGACACCTCAACTTCCTAAAGGTCTGAGATATAAATGCCGATATTGTGGAAAAATTTATGTCAGGGAGAAAGCGAGAGATAAACACGAGAGCGACAAACACGGAGGGTATGCCCCTCCTTAAGACTATAAAAGGGAGTGACATGAGAGACTTCTCTTCATTGTTTTCAAAGATGGCCAAGAAGAAAAAGGGATGTTGTACGCGATTAAGAGCGCATGCCCCTCTTTTAAGAGTGTTATCAGACCCTCACTATTCCTCGTCCTTAAAAACGGGGATTTTAAAACATTGTTCTGGTGATTGTATTATGAAAATTTGTGAGATCGTCTACAACCTATTAAAAGGGGTGTTACCTCTCAATTCGGCTCAGAAACGAAAACTAGCTCCTAAGAAACACATCTTAAGGAGACTGGTCCGACCCCAATCCATACAGAAAAGACGAGCTTTATTAGTACAACAAAAAGGAGGAGGTCTTTTACCCCTTTTAATCTCAGCAGCACCTTTACTGTTGGATGCCGGACATTCTGTCTATAAAGCCATTAAAAAGAAGAGGAACAACAAGATACAAAAATGAGTCGTAAAATGGTGTTAGTACCTGAAGTTCTGTTGAATGAACTCAAAGGAAAACTCCCCAAACCTCCGGAATTCCAATCTACTCTGAGTATAGGTCAAGAATTGGACCAGATTACCAGACGTGAAGATTTAACTCCAGAAGAAAAAGTGGCTTTATATGGTCAAGAACTTCATCGGTATAGGAATTATTTACAACAAGCGAGAGAGCCAGGGACTACCAAAAAAGCCCCTGCACCCGTAGCCCCAGCAGCAGCAGTAGCAGCAGCCCCAGCCCCCGCAGCAGCAGCTCCAGCAGTAGCAGCAGCACCCCCAGCAGCCTCAGATCCCGAGATCGATCAACAAATCATTCAAAGTGTGAATAAACCCATGCAAAGGAAAGCTGAATTATTATTAAGTCATTTAAAGAAAACCAACGTATTGACTTGGGATAAAGACGGAGAAATCAGTTATCGAGGTCAAAAAGTGCCCGATTCTAACATTGTGGATATAATGGCTGAAAACATGAGAACCAGATCCTTGAAAAATCGTCCGGTGCCTAAAGGATTAGATGAATTTGCTCAAGCTTTAAAAGAGACCCGTACTCCCATGGTTTACTTGCAAAATCGAGACCTTATAAAAGCCATGCAGAAACCAGGAAAAATCAGTACTCCTAAAGGGGCTTTGAGTGACGACGACGACGAAGAGGAAGAGAGCGGATTTCAGGATGCTCCCTCTTCTTTTTTGACCCCTATTAGTCGACCTGTAGAGGCAAGATCAAGGGTGTTAAAAAAATTCACACCTAAATATAGTCCCTATCGAGCCCAAAAGCAATTAAAAGCCCAAGAAGAAGAAGCCAATAAGAAGAAGAAATTAGAACAAATCGAGGAAAATTGGCTATCATTGCCTAAGAAATGAAGAAGAAGAAGAAGAAGAAGAAGAAGGGAGTAGAAGACATTTTAACAGAGATTTATTACGATCCTAAGAGAGGGTATGGAGGCATACAGACTTTGTATCGTCAGGTCAAAAGTCTGGGGCATAAGATTTCTTTGAACACCATACGAGAATGGTTAAAAGAGCAAGATACCTATACCTTACATAAACCCATTCATAGAAAATTCCGGAGACAACAGACCAGAGTGACGGATATAGACGAACAATGGCAATTAGATTTAGCCGATGTGTCCAGTTTAAAGAAATACAATGACGGCTATACTTTTTTATTGTGTGCCATTGACGTCTTATCTAAATATGCATGGGTGGTGCCTTTAAAACAGAAAACGGGGAAAGAAATGATTCGAGGATTACAAGAGATTTTCCGACAAGACGATCGACGCCCCGTCCGCATTCAATCGGATCAAGGCAAAGAATTTACCAATCGAGAATTCTTACAGGCGTTTAAATCCATTCATTTCTTTACCACTCGCAATACGGACACCAAAGCCAGTATCGTGGAAAGATTTCAGAGAACCCTCAAAGCACGCATGTGGCGGTATTTCACTCGGAATAAGACCAGACGGTATTTAGAGATCTTACCGGATTTAGTGTATGCTTACAATCATACTTATCATCGCAGTATCCAAAGAACCCCAGCTCAAGTGAAGCCCTCGAATGTGTTAAAAGTCTGGAAAACTTTATATGGGGAATCATCACCTAAACCAAAACCCCCCAAGTTTAAAACAGGAGATAAAGTGCGCATCAGTAAAGCTAAACGCACTTTTGAAAAAGGATATTTACCGAACTGGACCACGGAAATATTCACCATTGCTCAACGAGTCCCCGGTCGGTATCCTTACGTGTATCGAGTACAGGATTACAACAAGGAGGAATTAGAAGGGACTTTTTACGAGAAAGAATTACAGCAGATCATTAAAAAAAGACGACGTGTACGAAGTGGAGGAAATCTTGGGGTACAAAAAGCGACGAGTCGGGAAGAAAATCATTCAAGAAGTCAAAGTCAGGTAAAAAGGATATCCCCCTAGTTTCGATTCACGGATTCCTCAAACGGATCTCATCGAGTAACTCCTCATTGGAAATTTTGTGGAGATAATATTCCTCGAGAAGAAATTGTGTATTTTGCACAATTATTCATTTGTATTTCCCTCATCATCACCAGTGTGCTCATGTTAGCTTTACACGATCCTAATCGAGAATATTGGATGGTCTGTGTGAGTTCTTCCGTCGGTTACATCATGCCTAGTCCTACAATGATGCATCAAACCCCTACGGTCAAGAAGACGAATTCACAAAGTTAGGGTCTATATATTAGGAGACACCAAAACCCAAGGGGATCATTTCCGATCTGAGTGAGGGACAGAGCACACCATGGAATTTTTAAGCTCAGAGTATCTTTGGAAAATAGAAGAACCTTCAGGTTCTACTCACAAAGGAGAATGGATGAGAAACAAAGAGAAATGTATTCAAGATTTCTTTGATAAGAATCCAGGACCAACAGGACTCAATGAAATCTACCTGCATAAGAGAATGAAATGACCTGATTGCAAAGGAAGCATAATCACCGTCTTATTAGGACCCAGATCACCTAAGTATGGAGAATTCAAATGGAAAGTCAAATACGTCTTGGCTCACCGAAGACAGGGACCCGAGAAGACTTGAATTCAAGGAAAATGGATGGAAAAAGCCGGAGATGGTATGCAAGACTATCTGAAAGAAGTGATCCAAAAAGGATACGACATCATGGAGTGAGCTTGTGAAACAGACTATTTGTACATGAGGAGGTCGTTTCCCATACAAAAAGAACTGAACAAAAGTTTTGAATGTTTGTTATTATGATGTTCTTGTTGTTGTTATTGTGAGTTATGAATAAATAAAATAGAGAAACCAAAATTCTAGTGTTCTTTTTTTCCCTATAACTGAGATAGAAAAAACAACAAGACTTGATTTTATTTTACACTTATATTGTTCAAAAGGATATTTATTTCCATAGTATCGACATAATGGACATCTCCTGTAGGAGGTTTGAAAAAGGTTCTTCACACACTTTTCACAGCAGGGATATTTCATACACTGTAGACATTTCCATTTTCCTTGAGTCTTTTCTTTCCAGCAGGAAAGACATTTCTCAATCTTTCTATTTCTTTTCATGAGCTTGGCCCAGGGGGTTGTTATTTCTCCACCGGATATTTTCACAGGAAATATTTCAGGCACCAATCACAGGCACAAGCTTCTAAAGAAGGGGGGTCTTCTACCACCCAGTGAGGCATAGGTTCTCCACATTCACTACATCCCCAAAACCAACTAACAAATTTTCCCGCATGGTTGTAGGCTGTGTATTTCATTGGGTTTATCGTCTCCTTATAACAGTGATGGCATATTTTCTTTTCTTCAGCATACCAATACATTATTCTCCACACAAAATACATGATGGCTAAAAAATGAGCGCAGTGAAGTCAAAGCGGCGCTCTATATACCGTAGGTTTGTGACTCTTTGGGACTGGGATTTCACTAAAGATCAAGAGGCGCAATAGGATAAATTCCACATCATAGAAACAGGACATCTGAGAGTAGAAGTTCAGTTTACCAACATTACGGCTACCACCTTATATTGTGTGGTGTATGTAGAATTCGATAACGTCTTTGACATTCACAAACAGAGAGAAGTGGCTATTGATTACTAAAAGTGGATAAGGGACAGTTGAGAGAAGTCTTATCCAGAGAATTCAAGAGTTCTTTTGGGGGCGTGTATCCTGTAGATTTATTAACGGGTCAATTAAGACCTGGAGAAAAGGCCATCGTCGTGAATACGGATCCTCAAGATGGACCTGGAGAACATTGGGTGTGTTTGTATGTGAGCAATCCCGTAGTGGAATATTTCAATTCTTATGGATTTCCTCCCTTACAAAAAGAAATTCAAGACTTTATCCAGCGTCATGCTCACCAATGTATCTATAATCCGAATCGCTATCAAGACTGGACTACCGATGTGTGTGGACAATATTGCGTGTATTATTTACATCAAAGAGACAAGAAAAGAAAGAAAGCCGACGAATGGTTATTCCCCTTTGACAGAGCACGGCTTTACAAAGGGATCAATACGTGGCTGATTGGTTTAAAAACACTTATCATAAATTACCTACGGGTCATGGACAAAAGTGTCAATGTTTTTATCAAAATGTATTGTAATGCATTGTTGTTGTTGTTGTTGTTGTTTGTTGTTGTTAATAAAGAATGGAAAAAAATCTATGTGTTATGGTTATGTACTTAAACAGTGCACAGCTAGTGAGCTCGTGAATAAGTGAGATGACGTCATAATGGGGAGAATGGCTGCGTCAAGTCGTAAACAAAACGTAGCTGGGAAATGTAGAAAAACAAACGTAGGTGATACATGTATTTTTGCACAAGACCCTCTGTTACCCTCCAAGGGGGTATAAATACAACGTGTAAAAGACGATCCTCATCAGTTGGGCATGTGGTTGAGTAAACGACAGTTTGGTAAGAGAATTCCTAGAGATATGGAGATGGAGATGGACATACACAAATTTGCCTTATTAGAAAAGAGATTAATCCAGCCTATGGAAACCCAGGAAGATTCTACGCCTAAAAGAAGAATAGAGTTGAAAACGCTGGATCCGTAACCTCGTAATGAATATTTACCCATGCATGAGCCTGTTAATGACCCTAAATTTCCAGACAGATGTTACAGAATGGCCATCAATTGGACCTTCATCATTCCCGAGGCCAAAGAAGAAGAAGATATAGACATATGTTTCTGAGCAACGAAGACGATTTCCAGTATTTGATTCTACAAAAAGAAAGGCATCCCTGGACAGGAGAACTGCATCAAATCCGTGGATTCATTCAAATGAAGTAACCCGTAGGAGGACTATGTATGTGTAAAGTTCATATCACTGCCAGATTTGCTATGTCTTACAGTACTCCAGAATTAGAAAGTTTGTTTAACAAGCAAGGAGGTGACTATGAAGAATATGGAGTTCTGAAACCTGAGGAGAGAAACAAAGAATTGGAGCCCAGAGATTGGATAGGATGGGAAATAGGGGCCTGGGAGAAACCTGAAGCAATAGAGGCTAGAGCAGCTTTAAGGAAAAAATTCTTAGAGTATGTGAGTTAGTCAAGATGTGAATAAATAAAAAGATTGAACTCTTGTTTTTTATTGTTGTTGTTCTTCTTTATAAAAACGGTGTTTTTAAAAAATAGACTCACTACATCATGAGTCGCCAGGAGATACAAGGTGATTTACTCAACAGTGAGGTAGAAGCCATTGTCCATCAATGTAATTGTTTGACTGTAAAAGCTCATGGATTGAGTCAAAGTTTTGCGCAAGCGAATCTCTATGCGACCTGCAGACTCTAGGGTCTAGAAATTAGGCCCTAGAAGAAGATAGAGGAATTCCAGGCACTATTAGGGTGTTTACCTCACAAACACCTGTGGTCATTTGTTTATTAGCTCAATGGGATTATGGAAAAGCAAGTCACAGACCTAAAAGAATTTCCACTTATCAGGACACAGATGAAAATAGAGAGAAATGGTTATAAGCTTGTTTACAAGAAATGGGAAGTTTACCTTACCAGACTTATGCTTTTCCTTATCAAATAGGATGTGGGCTAGCCGGAGGAAAATGGACTCATTATAGACATTATATTGAACAATTTGTACATACTTATGACAAACAGGTGTACATTCTTCATAAACATTAAGTATGTATGTGTATGTTATTGTTGTTTGATGAAAAAAAAAGAAGAAATAAATTAAAAAAAAAATTTAAAAGTGGGTCTGTGTTATATGAATTCATTTAAAAGAAAAAAGGCCTCTGAGTTTTTTTTTCCTTTTGTATTCTTTTTCATATTTTTTATTATTTAAAAAAAAAGAAAAAAAAATTCTAAGTTCTTTTTAAAAAATATTGAATGACCTGGTGTTTTTTTTGACTTGATACACACAAAATGTTTCTTATTTACCCACTGTATAAGAAGGGTAATCTTTTCTTAGACACAATCGTTTCTTTTTTTGTGACTGTATTTTTAAAGGTACTCTTTTCTTAGACACAAATCGTTTCTTATTTACCTCTATATAGAAGGCGTCTTTTCTAAACATTTGGTGGCTCTTACAAGAGCCGGGGGTGATTTTTTTTTGTCAAGGGTTTATTCCCTGAATGATCTTCCTCTCCCTCGACCTCTTAACTCTTCCGCTGTTGTGGGGCGGGCGCTGGCTGGAATTAAGTCCTTCAAGGAACTCTGGTCTTGCTGGGGGAGGCGGTCTCCTGGGTCAAGGGGGCCTCAACCTCTCACCGCGGGATGCCACGTTACGGGGGGTAGGGGGTCTCGGTTCCCGGCGGCGACATAGCGGGCAGCAGGAGGGGGGCGACCAGGACTCGGGAGCAGCTATAACAGGCGGGCCTGTTATAGCAGTCCAAACACACATAATTGGAAGGCTGGTTCTCTTCCAAGCACACAGGGCACTGTTCTAATCTGCCCTCCGGCACCTGCATGCCCCAGACTGGTACTGGTGGGGGTGCTGGTTCCTGCTCCTCCTCCTCACTGCTGGTTCCCCAGTCGTTGGTCACGGGGGGTGTCCAGACTGGGGACTCTGATCCTTCTGCTGCCGCTCCCTACACTTGGCTCGGGGACCAAGTCGGTGTGGAGGGGGGACGGGCTCCTAGGCGTGTACCCGGGCGGGGGAGACGGGTTGCTAAAAGGCTCCTCAGGGCTACCAAGGGGTGCAGTGTATCCCGTGGTTCCCTAGGGTTCTTCTTCTTCATCGGCCTCTGCCTCTCTGCTCTCCGGTAAGGAGTGGACAGCTGTCTCTGCCTCCGTCTTCTTCTTGCCCTCTGTCGTCTCATGCCAGGTATATCCTGGGCCAGCCCCAATGTCGCCATCTGGCTAGCTCCCGACCGGTGGTGAGGTCCCGGACAATCCAGCATGCCAACACTTCAACCCCATTTATAAGATAAAATTTGGGAATATTTCCCTCAGTCATTGTTAACGTATGCAGGATACTAACGAATGACACTGACTGTTGGATAGCGTCTGTATTTATGCACAGGTGACGGACGTTGTAGAGAGCACCTCGATGGCGAGAGCCGAAATATCATAGCGAACCCAAATTGTGTGTGATTTATACTTTGGGACATACACCTTTTCATGGATAATTTAGTGTGTATTCATAGTTAGATTCCATCATGATACAGGTCTAAAGAAGGTACGTTTCCTGCTTCTTTTCATACTAGAATTGATACATGACATGCCTCCGTCGTGGAGAAAAGAATGAAAAACCTCGAAGCGACGAGGCGAAATCCAGTGACCCGAGTGTATGAAATAAGCCTTTTAAGTCTTTTTAGAGGGTAAGATCAGGGAAACTCATGAGGTTTGGGGAGAAGGGACCTAGGGAAGAGTGCCGATAGTTTTTATTTCAAAGGAATCATGATCAGGGTAAAAATCAAGCTAAAATTGGTTTAGGTATAGACACAATGGGGGGTCAGAGGTCACAGATTTTCAGTAAATCCTCTATGAGATAAGTCAGGATTCTTGGAATCTAGGCTTTTTCTGACTGAAATTTTAAGAAAAAAAGAATGTCATGAGATTAAAAACAATTCGTATCTACTTTTTAGATCATGTACGAGTCTTGATCTTTTGTTTTTTACCAAAATCGAAAACTGACGTGTCATCGGGTGTCAACAACGTATTGCATACACATTCCCTGATTTTTTAAGTAACCACAGATCTTTAATGAAAGAAAATTTTACATGAACAGAATCGTATTGCTTTGAAAATCATTCGTATTTACTTTATGGATCATGATCCACTCTAGATTTTTTTTTTATTTGGTCAAAAACCATACACAGACTCCGCGTCTGAAAACAATTCAAGATGGCGTCATAAATAACAAACACTGACGTATAGAATATTGACATGATTTATTTCTTAAAGACTAACAACTCTTCTAACTGTCGAATTCTCCTCCGGAATCGTATTCGATCGGCTACTTATCTCATCCAGGGACTTCTCCAGTCTTCGGGGGTTAAATATTAGATTTCATTGAGGCTGGTATTTAAAGTCACTGATTTCCTAGCCTGTGTGAAATTTCCATCCATTTTATTCCGTATTGAATACATACTTTCTCCATCGCATCTATTTCCTGCCTCAGTAAAATCACTTTTGCCGCTTGGGGATGGGTCAGGAAACTGTAAGGCTTTCCGAAATAATTGGTCAGGTTCAGTCCGTACAATTTCTGGGGCAGAGTTGTTTTCATATGTCGACATAGGAAATGTAGTGTAGCTTGTCTCCCCATCGTCACATGATGTGATAAGGCCAGGCATTGTATCCACAAATCCTGAGTGGTTTCCATGATAGTGGTTGCTTTCTGAAATACTTGTTCTGCCTCTGAAGGAAGAGCTTCTTGGTTGTTCTGTATCCATCGCACTAAACAATCATACCCATCTAAAATCAGAGAATGAGTGTGTGCAAGGGTTGACATGATGGTCGATTGTGAAGAAAAGACCAGATTTTTTCTCATTTATACCCCCGTAGAAACGTATACAGGACGCAGGGTTCAGTGACTCAGAGAAAAAATAACGTAGGTAAAAGGAGAGAGGGTGATGCGCGCGCGAGGGGGGACAAAACGTAAGTCCAAATTATTGATGCACACGGCCCTTACAGATCCAACAGGTATATAAAGCAAAGCTGGGAATTTACGATCAGTCGTCGTTGGCATTTCAAAGTTGACAGACGTTAAATATGGCAGAAACAATGATGAATACCCCAGACAACCCTAGTTATTTGACACCTGAAGGGTATGTAGGAGCCCCCATGCCAGAGTCACAGGATGCAGTGGGATTGGACTTGGGCAAGAATAATCTTCCAGAATACATGAATAAAGAAGATATGGGCATCTTGACTACAACTCTGGATGGGATTGTCAACATGCTGACTGGTATTGACAACAAGCTGAATGATCTGAAAACTTACAACACCAGTGAATTTTGTTTGATCCGTAGGAGATTGTCCAAATTAGAAGTTAAAGTTACTAACAGGCAAGAGAAAATGGGAGGAAGAGGAAGTTCTTACCACAAAAAAGAGGGACAAGGGGGATCCGGAGATACTAAGACAACAAGACAGACGGACCCATGCTTCATCTGTAAAGAGCTAGGGCATTGGGCCCAAGATTGCCCCAGGAAAAAACAGGATTTGTGCTACAAGTGCGGTAAATTTGGCCAATTGGGCTAATAAGTGCCCAGAGGATGAGGAGGATCAACAATTCTTAAAAGAAGTACAAAAAGGGGAGAAAAATCCTCAGGAACCCAAGACTCTAGGGAAGGAGACAAAAAAGAGAAAAAGGCTCAGGAACACAGCAGAGAGATTCCAGGCACCAGCACTCACAAGAGGAAACTGTCCCTGACGACCGATAAGGCACAGAAGAAGAAAAAGTAAAAACTCTGTATGTATTTTGATTCTGAATAAAATTATACTGTTATTGTCTATTGTGTCTTTGATATTGTTTTCGGAAAATCCAGCTTGAACCGGCTGGCTTAACTGTGAATGAAAACGTGACGTCATAATCACATTCTTGAATCGCTGCCAAATCGTAGTATCAGCGTAGTAAACAGCTATACAGTGTAAGCGCTGTATTGGACATAGGGCTGTACTGAGTTGACCCATCTAGCCCCCCATCCCCAAGGGAGGGGTGTTCTGAGTTGACCTCCCTAGCCCCACCACAGCGGGTTGTACTAAATTGACCCACCCAGCGGTCTTTGGGGATCAAACCTGCACTCCATTTGCATAAAAAGTGCAATCAGTTGACCCGCCCGGCTAGGCGCCTTATACTACTCACGTTAATTTTTCACCTTCTCTAAAATAGTTTCTCTGCATGTAGACTTCATAAGTTGGTCAAATACGCAGCACTGTTAAGGCTTACTACGAGAAATCAACGGAAAACAGAACTGCAAAAACGGGCATTGTTTTTAAAATTGAATTTCTTTTTATTCAGCTGTTCTATTATCACAGAACTTAAATACTTATTGAAATAGCATAGTAAAACCTACTCTGTACTGTATGGAGTTCAGTCCCATCGATGGACAGTCACGTGGTGAATGCATAGTAGGTACACGGAATGTAGGTCAATAACAAATTTCAATATCGCAAGGGCATACCCTAGTTGAAATTAAAAATTCAAGCTATTAATTGTTTCTGCATATTTTGTACTTTCTGGAAAGTGCTGCTGCTTTGAATAGAATCCGCGTTTTAATAGTTAAAATTTCAAGTAAATAGGCCAATGTCGAAATATGCTTGACTTTTACCAAATATTTTGTGTACTTATAAAGTCATGCTCTCGATTTAAAGAAAGCAGCAGCACTTTTCAAGTTAAGGAACATATCCTCTATTTATATTCAAAAAATGGTCAAGATTTATTTAGTGTATGCCCTTGCGAAAGAGCGATTTAATGAGGCACCTCTATGTAAAATATACCTAACCTGAACATAAAAACACGACAGAATTATATCTAAATACATTCTCTCGATAGTAAATGAATAATTGCACTAAACAAATGATATACATTGGTATTATTAGCCTATTAAAAACCTGTAAATAATATTCTGTTTTATAATAAAACGCATTTTTCATTGATAAAAAATTCCCAAATCTGCCTCTCACAGCACATGAAATACGTCATTTTTACCAAAATGACGTCATGATTGACAAGTTCATCGAGATCAGTGATTTGTTTAAAACTGTATGGGATTTAACTAGCGACTTTTGTTAATGCATTGATAAGTTTTATTGTTGTTTATGATGCTAATACAGTTTAAAGTTGCAAATTATTTCATTTTCGGGTAATATTAGGAATGCATAAAAGTCATATTTTTGGTGTGACGTCACAGTTAACTTTTCCCGTATAAATTAGGCCCCGCCCCCTTTTTCTAGCCTTAACAGTGCTGCGTAAAACTTATTACAAGTTATTTGAATTTAATAACATCAAAAATGACAAAGTTATGGGTATGTGCACATTTGAAATATTTGTTACAAATTTTAAGCGGGATTTAGAAAAGGAAAAAAAAGTAACCAATGTCTATAACTTTTTTTATTCATTGATGTTTCTTTTTTTCAAATTTTCTGGATTTTTTCATTGTAGGCTAAGAAAAAAACTAATAAAGTATGATTCTATCATGATATCTATAAATGACGTAATTAAGCTAATTAGCTATATATAATGTTACTGCTTTGTCATGAAGATTGTCCACTTATATTCCATTTTCCCTAAATATTAGTCAATGGTAATTTAATCTTCTTTCTGAAACATTAATGAAAATTAATGCTAAACATTTTCGTTTTAATACACAACCTTTTTTCATATAATTAAAATTGCAATGTTAATTAATTTCCTGTATAAAAAATGCAATGTTAATTAATTTCTTGTAATTCTCAAAAGAAATTCTCAAAAGAAGTATTATAACATACATATATAAAACCATAGCAAATTTTTTAATGAATAGAATTATTTTTTAATACTTACCAAGTCAAGGTAATTCTAAAATTATGGAGGAAACCAGAAATATGTCTATAGATATCTGCAACCATTGAAAAACTAGGGTATCTACAAGTAAAAAAAAGTATTTATTACTGAAATAAAAATGAAATTTCAATACATGGATATGCATTCAATAATTTCTTTTTCCAAATAGAATTCTAATTTTGAAAATTAAATATCTCATTATTGACATAAAAATAATATATTAGAATTTAAAATCAAATGAAAAAAATATATAAATAAACTTATTATAGACATAATAATAAGTTAGCCATATAAAAAAGAAGAGGGAACAGGAGACACTCTTTTTTGATGTAAATTTTCTCTTTCTGGAGATGTAAATAATAGATTTTTAGTAATAAGAACTTGCCATCTGAGGAAACATGCTTTAAAGACTCACTACCTGTGAGAACATGCAATAAAACAAACTTTTTAACTGAAGATCCTTACACATAAAATAAGGGACTTGAATTTGCCATATATACATGTATATCTTTAAAAAAGTGTATAAAAATCATCATGAACATTAATAAAAAATTAAATTTGAAATATGTACATTTTAATCTGTTAATCATGTTGTGACTGTTGCACTATGAAAAGACAATTTTAAGTTCCCTTTTTCTGTAATTATCTAACAAGTTATAAGCATAAATAGTACTTTTGTTTGTTCCACTAGTTTGTGAATACTTGCTGCAGATGCTATTAAACAGCAAAAATATTTTTCTTTAAGTCCTGGACAGATAGTTTTTCATCTTTACCATCTGGTTTCTTTCTTGATAAGTTAAATATTTTGCTATCCTTGTGTTTTTGTTTCAAGACATTCTTTCGGAATTTCAGTTGTGCTTGTAAAGCATTAATCAATTCCTTCTCGTTACTTATTCTCCCCATGCCTTCTTCTACTTGTTGTTCACTCTGCCACAGTCCATAATATCTTCTGCTCTTCTTATTCTCTCCTTCTCCAGCCTCCTTACCGAGGTAAGGATTGCGCCATTTTCTTATTTACGATCTATAGCGCCGCCTAGCGAGCTTTCGCATTGCAATCATCATAAATAACACTTCACATATTTGTCAAAACAACAAGTTGAGAAAAAACAATACATTGTATAGTTTGGAGTTGTGCCCACTGGGAATTTTTGTTTTACCTACTTTTAAAAGTTGACAAGCAAATAAAAAACAAGATGTGTTGTTGAAACACTGATGCCCCCGTATGGCAAAATAGCAAAGATTAAAATTTTCTTTAATGCAAATTCAATATATTGGTCGAAAAGTAGGGTCTTTTCACTGGAAATACAATTGTGAATTATGAAAGTTGGCCAAGGTTGAATTTTTTTCATAAGTACAGAAATCTTCAACATCAAGGTCATTGATATCCAGTGAAAGGTCTTGCCACAAAAAATACATATGTAAAGTATGGAAGCTCTAGTCCTTACCGTTCAGAAGTTTTGGCCAAGGTTAAAATAAAAAAAAATCGAACTCCAAGGTAAGGTCGAAGATCTTGCTATCAAATGAAAGGATTGAATATGAAATGTATGAAAGCACTAGCCCTAACCCTTTAAAAGGAATGGTAAAGGTTTTCTATTTAAAAGTAGGTCAAACTCCAAGATCTAAGGGTCAAAGTTCTTGGTATCCAATGAAGGGTCTTCTCAGAAAGATTACATAAGTGAAGTATAACATCATTAGCCCTTATCGTTCAAAAAATATGGCAAAGGATAAAGTTTGTTTCATAAGTACAAAATTTCGAAGGTCAAGGTCAATAGGTTAAGGTAGTTGATATTCAATGAAAAATCTTTCCACATCGAATACTTGTGTAAAGTATGGAAGCCCTAGCCCTAACCGTTCAGAAGTTATGGCCAAGGATAAATTATTTTAAATAAGGTCAAACTCAAAGGTCAAGGTCAAAGGGTCAAAAGTCTTGCTATCAAATGAAAGGCTTTGTCACAATGATTAAATATTTAAAATATGAAAGCATTAGCCATAACCCTTTAAAAGTTATGGTCAAGGTTCGCTTTTTAAAAGTAGGTAAAACTCCAAGGTCAAAGGATCAAAGTTTTTGGTATTCAATGAAGGGTCTTTTCACAAGGATTAAATATGTAAAGTATGAAAGCCCTATCCCTTACTGTTCAAAAGTTGTGGCCAAGGTTAAAGTTTTTTCACAAGTATAGAAATCTCCAAGGTCAAAAGGTCAAGGTTGTTTGTATCCAATGAAAAGTCTTTCCACAAAGAATATATATGTGAAGTAGAAATGTCCTGATCACTACTGTTCAAAAGATATGACCAGAGTAAAAGTTTGAAATTTTTGTGTTAAATTAGGTCAAACTCCAAGGTCAAAAGGTCAAATTTGGTAGTACCCAAAGATACAAAGAATACACATATGAAATATGAAAGTCATAGCTCTACTAAATCAAAAGTTATGGGCAAGGTTAAAGTTTTTTCAGACAAACAGAGAGACAGACGGACACGACAGAAACTATATACCCCCGAAACTTTGTTTAAGGGGGCATAAAAAATCTGATTTCAGACAAGGTTGGTATATAGTGACTGTTGACTATTATAATTATATTCAGTACTTTCAAAGATATTCTTAAACGTCATGTACACATTTTTTTCACTTTATTATAAAATATATCTTTACAGATTTTCACATACAGCTTAAAAACATTCAATTTTGTTTATGTAAAGTTTATCCTTCCAAAATGAAGCTTATTTAAAGAAACATTTACATTGATTATTTCATCCAGAGAAAGGTTGTGCTTCTTGGTTAATTATAATTTCTTACAAATAAAATATTTTAACTGCATCCGTAGTCACTGCAATAAAGTTGTATGGATATGGCATGTATAGATTTCGATAGAGAAAATTATCTTGCACGTCATCAAACTTTTTTCTTCATTTGTTAAAGGTAGCTATAGGCTTAAAATTAATTTCGTACAAAATTTAAAACCTCTGATCAAAAAAGAGAACGTGGCTAAAAGCAGATATTCAGGTGGCTTCGACAACCATGTTATATACTGGACAAAATAAGTTAAGGATCATGAATTATGAATTATTTAATTTACAACAAATTACAATATTTTAAATAATAACTATATAATATCAATCTTTAACAACTAAACAAACAATTTTTATCGTGTTTATCAAAAATCAATGATGCGTTAACGTACATTGGGATAATTTGTCACACAACCCCCAAAACAGAATGAAAAACAGCCTTGGTAAAGGATGGTAAATTCAGATGTAACCGTTTGCGCAGTTTTTTGATTTGTTCAATATACTGTATGGCCACCCCGTGCTTGAATAACGGCACGACAACGCCTCTGCATACTGCGGATAAGTCTCCGGAAGAAGATTTGCGGCAATCTAGCCCATTCCTCAACGAGTGCTGCAGAAAGCTCCTCACGGTTCCTAGGGAGTACTGGGCGCGCTGAAATGGCTTGCTGTAGCTTGTCCCAAGCATGTTCTATGGGATTCAAATCAGGTGAAAGACTGGGCCAGTCCATTCGCTCAATGGTTTCATTTTCCAGGTAGTCTGTTACGACGCGAGCCCGGTGAGGTCTTGCATTGTCGTCCATTAAAATAAAGTCATCACCGATAGCACCTGCATACAACCTGACAATAGGGTGCAGTATCTCATCTCGATATCTCATCCCTGTAAGATTTCCTGCGATAACGTGGAGCTCAGTTTTTCCGGTTATACTGATGCCACCCCAAACCATCACTGAACCACCCCCGAAACGATCATGCTCAGCAACACAGCAATCTGCATAACGTTCACCAGTCGTACGCCAAACTCGTCTACGACCGTCATGAAAGTCTACACAAAAGCGCGACTCGTCTGTAAAAAGAACAGGGGTCCAGTGACGCAGTTGCCAATTGACATGGTTTCTTGCCCATTGGAGTCTGGCTGTTCTGTGTCTTGGGGTCAGTTTAGGCCGGACTGCTGGTCGGAATGCTCGAATATTAGCCGCATGGAGTCTGTTTCGAACTGTCTGTGGTGTTACTCGCACTCTTGTTGCTGTTTGAAAGTCTGCATTTAGCCTAACAGCACTCTGGAACCTCTGCCGTTTTGCCATATTGACCAGATAACGGTCCTGACGAGCCGTGGTTGACCTCGGACGACCAGAACGTGGTCTCTCAGCAACGGTACCAGTATGTTGGAATCGATTCCATAATCGCGAAATGACACTTTGGGACACATTAAAGTGTGCAGCAACAGTTCTTTGAGTACTGCCAGATTGAAGCATACCTACAGCTTGGGCTGCCTCAAAGCCAGTTAAGTGACGTCTCATGGCTTGAAATGTCACGGGGTCATCAAAAATTAGCCACAACTTAAAACACGTATTCAAATTAACAATTTCTTTAACTTTGTTTATACCCTGAATCACTTTGTTTTTCACTATGTGTCGGCAATCCGTAAAGCATGAATTGGGCATGAATTGCACGACCCTACAGGTAACATTTTCGTATCGATAACTTGTTAAAGAAAGTACGGTTGAACTATAACGTAAAAAATATATTATAATTGTTTTGGGAAAACATTTCAAAACCATGATCCTTAACTTATTTTGTCCAGTATATATAAATACATGTACATACACCGCATGTAGGATCAAAGAAGATTTACTTAGCACTTAATATTTATTTTCTGAATCAACAGAATTTAAATCAGGTTCATGAGATAAAAAGTGCTCCTAAGAAATTATAGAGTGTCATGGTCCTTTATTTTGCACATTTTTGACAATGTATATGGATGATGATCGATGAATATTAAAAAAAAAGATTTGAAACACTGATGCCCCCGTATGGCAACAAAGCGAAGGTTAACCTTTCTCAAATGCATATCAAATACGTTGGTACCTAAAGTAAAGCCTTTTCACAAAAAAATACAAATGTTGAATATAAAACCCTAGCACCACCTGTTCAAGGGTTATGACCAAGGTTAACATTTTAAAAGGTAGGACAAACTCCGGGGTCAATGTCAAAAGGTCAAGGTTGCTGGTTTCTAAAGAAAGGTCTTGTCTCAAAGATTATATATGTGAAACATGAAAGCTCTAGCTCTTACTGTTCGAAAGTTATGTCCAAGATTAAAGTTTGTAAAGTAGGTCAAACTCAAAGGTCAAGGTCAAAGGGTCAAAATTGTTGATATCCAATGAAAAGTCTTCTCATAAGAATGATATATTTCTAGAATGAAAGCCCTAGCCCTCACTGTTCAAAAGTTATGACCAAGGTTAAAGTTTTTTTCGTAAGTTCGGAAATCTCCAAAGTCAAGGTCAAAAGGACAAAATTGTCGAATTCAAATGAAAGGTCTTGCCAAACAAAAATGATATTCCAAGTATCTACCATTTAAAAACCAGGGCCAAAAGACAACGTTAGAATTTTTGTGTAAAAATGGGTCAAACTCCAAGGTCAAAGGGTCAAAGTTCTTGATATCAAATGAAAGGTCTCTTCACAAGAATTAAATATGTGCAGTATAAAAGCCCTAGTTCAAACCCTTCAAAAATTATGTTCAATATCTGCTTTTTTAAAAGTAGGTCAATCTCAAAGGTCAAGGTCAAAGGGTTAAATTTTTTGTATGCAATAAAGGGTCTTCTCACAAGGATTACATATATGAAATATGAAAGCCCTTTCCCTTACCGTTCAAAAGTTTTGGCCAAGGTTAAAGTTTTTTAACAAGTGCGGAAATCTACAAGGTCAAGGTTAAAGGGTCAAGGTTGTTGGTATTAAATGAAATGTCCTGGTTACTACTGTTCAAAAGATATGGCCAATCTAAAAGTTTAAAATTTTCATGTGAAAGTGGGTCAATGTCCAAGGTCAAGGAAAAAAGGCCAAATTTGCTGGTAACCGAAGAAAGGTCTTGACATAAGGAATACACTTGTGAAATATGAAAGTCATGGCTCCACTAAATCAAAAGTTATGGGCAAGGTTAAAGTTTTTGCGGACAAACAGAGAGACAGACGGACGGACACAACAAAAACTATGTACCCCGAAACTTCGTTTACGGGGGCATAAAAAAAGAGAAATTGCCCAAAAGTCGAAAACCTTTCTTGGGGGGGGGGGGGTGTAAGTGGCCAACTTTTTTCAAGGCCAACTTCCTCTCACTTCCAATTTTTTTTTGCATACAACACTATATATCCTTGATATTCTATACTGTGATTGGATTGGGGGGGAACCAACATTTCAATAGACATTATCAATAATAAAGATAATGTTGGGAATAAAGGGGGGGCAACGCCCCCCCCCCCCCCCCCCCCCCCCCCCCCCCCCCCCCCCCCCCCC
The DNA here is from genome assembly GCA_003671525.1 of Saccostrea glomerata. Classification (NCBI taxonomy): domain Eukaryota; kingdom Metazoa; phylum Mollusca; class Bivalvia; order Ostreida; family Ostreidae; genus Saccostrea; species Saccostrea glomerata. The sequence continues at coordinate 907,968 of PRKT01000035.1, read as the reverse complement.
CCCGTTGCTACGTGCCTGTTTATAATCACTGAAAGCTTTTAATTTACTGAGTTCCCAATGATTGCTCATTACCCATTAACTTGGCAAGTTCATAATCACTAGCTGGAAAAGTATAAAACCCTATCTTTGTAATTGAGAATGACTGGAAAGCTCACATATGATACGAAGATTGACATTTATCATATGACCATGGTCCGAGTCAGTCCAAATAGCTCATTGTTTTTTCGAGAAAAAATCTTTTCATGACTGTAATTTTGTAATGGTGAGTCGTTATTGCAATTGGAAGTTTATACTAGGTACAAGAATTCCTTATAACCAAGGGGATTGACCTTGACCAGGTCATTTCATAAATTTCAAGGTTATTGAATGAATGATTCATTTTTAGCTCTACTGGTCAGGGACCAGAAGAGCTTATGCAATAGTAAGGTGTCCGTCGTCCGTCCGTCTGTCTGTCCGTCTGTCTGTAAACAATTTTTCAAAATGCAAATGCTCCTACAGTTTTGGTCTGATTTTATTATAACTTGGCACACAAGTAGACTACACTAAGATACATAAAATAGTGCATCGATTTTTCATTTCGAAGAACGGTGTTGCCATGGTAACTAAAAATAGAAAGTTCTGTGAAATTCCTTTTAAACGCTCACCTCCTACAGTTTTGATCTGATTTTAATATTACTTGGTACACAAGTAGACTACACTGAGATACATAGAATAGTGCATCGGATTTTGATTTCGAAGAACGGTGTTGCCATGGTTACTACAAATAGAATTTTCTGTGAAATAACTTTAAAACGCTACTCCTTGAACAGTTTTGGTCTGATTTCAATATTAATTGGCACACAAGACAACTACACAAAGATACATAGAATAGTGCATCGGTTTTTTTTATTTCGATGAACGGTGTTGCCATGGTTACTAAAAATAGAATTTTCTGTGAAATTCCTTCAAAACGCTACTCCTCCTACAGTTTTGGTTTGATTTCGGCATAACTTGGCACACAAGTAGACTTCATTAAGATACATAAAATAGTGCATCGGTTTTTGATTTCAATGAATGGTGTTGCCATTGTAACTAAAAACAGAATTTTCTGTGAAATAACTTTAAAACGCTACTCCTTCTACAGTTTTGGTCTGATTCCAATGTTATTTGGCACACAAGTATACTACACCAAGAAACATAGAAAAGTGCATCAGATTTTGATTTCGATGAAAGGTGTTGCCATGGTTACTAAAAATAGAATTTTCTGTGAAATAACTTTAATATGCTACTTCTTCTCCAGTTTTGGTCTGATTTTATAATAACTTGGCACACAAGACGACTACACTAAGATACATAGAAAAATGCATCGGTTTTTGATTTCGATGAAAAGTGTTGCCATGGTTACTTAAAATAGAATTTTCTGTGAAATTCTTTTAAAACGCTACTCCTCCTACAATTTTGGTCTGATTTCAATATAACTTGGCACACAAATAAACTACACTAAGGTACATAATATAGTGCATCGGTTTTTGATTTCAATGAACAGTGTTGCCATTGTTACTAAAGATAGAAATGTCTGTGAAATTCCTTTAAAACGCTACTCCTTCTACAGCTTTGGTCTGATGGCGATGGTTTCTTTTCTCATCCTTTGTTACATGTATAAGTACAAACCAGTAGAGCTACAGTCTCGACAGAGACTTCTGGTTCAGTAACACCAGTTCTGTTCACACGGTGAAAATTGGGACTGTCACATTTTTTTGTAAAAATCATACATTGAGGCTATTGTGCGAAAAGTTGACTCTAATCTAAGATCGTATTTGAGAAAAAGATTGTGATAACAGAAACTGTGTTTGGGAGTTGAACTATGTTCAATCTCCCATGGTCATCACGCATTTAACATGCGCAGTAATTTGTGTTGATTATATAGAGCCGAAAGCGAGGTTACTGTGTCGACCAATTTACTTCGATGATATTCAACAGAAAACATGCATAAGCATCCGCCACAAATAGTTCATGTCATTTTCTCCTGATTGATCTAATTTTTATAATTTGAAATGTAAGAAAATGTAATGATAAAGTAAACCTATTTTGAATATTAGATTTCGTTCAAAGTAAAACTAAATTATAAAAAAAACTCAAAAAGGTTTTTTCGTAATGGGACTCATTTTTAGTGTAGCGTCATCTATACGAACGACAACTCTACACACTGACGGCAAGCGATAAATCTAGTCCGCCCGAACTCGACGGTCCCGGATTTTGGATTTTTAGCAATTTCCTTTTTACTGGTGCTCAGAATTTAAAACTTTTCATGAACATTTTCCTGGTTTAAATGAATTCATTAATGCATAAAAACTTTAGGAAACATGCGTATTTAGTTCTAAATCAGCTGTATCACCTGCCAAAAAGCGGTAAATCTAGTACTCTGTTATAAATGTTAAAAACCAAAAACGGACACCGATGTTTTCGTAGAATCGCGATTAAAAACAACAAAATGAAGTATATATACATTTTTTAGATAAAAGGAAAACCACATTTACATACCAGATAATTTGTACACACACAAACTCTCACATATACCACTGTGTTTATGTTTGGTAATTAAATATTTGTTTTTGACTTGGTATTGCTTTTTTCTTCACAATATTAAAAAAGTTTTAAGTTCTGACGTATTCCATGTATAATGTTGACTTCGTGTAATTGAAATACATTTATATCCACAGAGAAGTTTTATATAACAAACCTGTTAGCTCTTAAAAGGATGCTGTGTGAAAATCCACATTTTATCAACATTGATATTATTCCTGTGAAACTGAAATTATTATAACACATGGGGAAACATGGTAAAGGTGCCAAGGAAAAATATATTACAAATTTGAAGATGAACTAGGGGTACTGTGAGCAGTGAATTATATAAATGATCAACCGCCTCTAATATGAATATAATGGCAGTGTCCATGTTTTGCAATGGGAAACCCAAAATAACTGTAGGGTGAAAAAGTAATAGAAGGTGCAAAACGGCAATATGTAATAAAGATTCTATGAAAATTTCATTCAGTGGTGTCAGAGGAGTTGCGGATAAGAGATGGGTATACCTAAAGCGTAACAAACAGATCGACGGTCATTCCAATTAATAAATACCCTCCCGCTTTTCAAGCAGGGGTATAAAAAAAGGACTAATGTATTGTTGGCACGCAAGCATTATGGCCCATGCATTTTTTAGCAATTCAATGTCTCTGAACGTCTTTCTCAAGATTGTTGCAACACAAAAAGTTGTCTGTATTTAAATTATAATAATATTGTTACTCACTTAACCTCCCGATCAAATATTTTATTTTTCACCATGTTCAACTCCCATGAGTTTTTTCAGTACTTTGATTTTACATGTGTTTGCAATGACTGCATAGCTACTAAAGAACCAAAGGTTTCTACGATAGTAATTAATGACTATTATTGTGTTCACGTTATTTCACAACAGCAAAGAGATTATACACATTTTTATTATTCTCCTTATTTTGAAATTATTATAATTATATATTTTTTTTCAACGAAGCAACTCAAAATGCAAATTAAGTTTACATAACTTAGTCATATCAAGTTTCATTTAAAAAAACTTTATATGAATAATATAAAAAGTCATTTCAATTTTCATCAAAAAACCTAATTAGAAACCTATCTCATATTTTAACTGAAAGGTTAATGAAAGTAAACTAATTCATATTTCATCTGAAAAACCAAACTAACTCATATTTTTCACACGTTGAGAATGGAGAAAACACAAAAAGAACTTACTTTTAATCTCTTAATTTTTAAATTCAAGTGTTACATTTAACGTACTGTGGTGGTTAGATGGCATGATTTTTCACTATCTTTTGAACAATAATGTCTAATATCATTATCAATTTCCCGCAAAGAAGCATCGGCGTACAGCCTATAAAATTTTAGAAAGTCAAGGCCCAAGATTTAAGATTGATAAGTAATGGAATGTTCACTAACCTCAAATGTGAACAAAGACCAGAGAAAGAAAATGAAATAATTAAAGTTCTCAGCCAGTCATGGTTAAACATTTGAAGAAAAATGTACGCATGATTATCTCTGCATTAAAACAGTATCAATCAGAGCTACTGTAACAACTTTTGAAATAAGAAAATATAACTTAACTTTATATACCGATAAATGTTTATACAGAACGTTCTATGCACATTAGATTATCTTACATGTACGTACAATAATATGTATATTAATAATTATATGAATGATAATAAATTAAAAGCATTTTAAAAAATTTTCAAGAAAGGAAATCAAGTAGGAAATCAATACAAAGTCAACATTCATGCAACGATACATTCCTTTCAAATAATCACACACATATATATTTTTTAATTCAATTTTATTTGTTAAACCTGTTGGAGCCTCTACATAACGACACCTACATTTGTTTACAAATGGCCGCGCGAAGTATTGTTCACAACCTAACGGAGGAATATTTAACGTGTCGCATTTGTTTACAGTCCTACGATCGTCCGCGTCGACTTTCCTGTCAACATTCCTTCTGCACAGATTGCATACACCAGCTGATAAGGACTGCCGAAAATGGGCGTGGAAAATTGACGTGTCCACTCTGTCGATCCGATGTCATAGTACCAAACGTTTCGCATGACGAATTTGTCAATAATTTGCCTCTGGACTCGCTGATTGCTGACCTACAAATAACGTTATCAAAACATGACCAAACTCCGGAAATAAGGCGAGCAGACGTTTGCTGCGATCATTCGGGGAAGGAGCTTGATCATTACTGCTTTCATCACGAGGAAGTAATTTGTGCAAAGTGCATTGACACCTCTCATTCGGGAATTCTATGTCGCTGTCTGCCTGTAAATGAATCCTATCGAGAGCTTCAGCCACGAATAGAACAAGTTCTAAAACGACTGCATTTGAAGGTATGTTTTGCGTTTTCATACAACGACTTACTAATGAATTTTATGTATTTATAATAACTATGGTAAGAAATCGTTTAAATTAAACTTAGGTCAGTGTTGAAAATGCCTTTTAAGCCATGCATGGGATTAAATGGGCTTGTTTATTTAATTAAAAGGTTCAGAACTAGGTCATTTAAATATATGATGTTGGGTTGTGAAACCTAGTCAACCGACGTTGGTATTTGCATTTAATGTGAATTATTTTTTTTTCATTAAAAAAAAAGGGGGGGGAGTATTATCCATACTTCAGGTGCCTGTGCATTTAACACCGTACACTGGATGGTTTTTTATTCTGATAAAGAGCTTATAAAAGATTTGTTCTCTGTGTATTTAACTTCCCCCTACTATTACTAAATCAATAGTTAATAGGTTCAAAACATAACGGATATATATCATAGTTTATATAAAGGAAGATAAAGTCTTACAATATAACTGTGATGAAAATCATATCAGTTAGGGAAATGAGCGCTCAGTGCTTCCACGAATAAAACAGATGATACCAGCTAGTCTGGCATTATTTATATTACTTGGATTAGAGGTTATTTCGAGTGTAGGCGATGAGTAAAATTAAAAGGTTGTTCCAAATCTTGTATTGCGAATCTTTTCGATTAAGAATATCACATCAAAGAGGTTTTTTTACCGACGTTCTGATGTTATGTATTTGTCTGAAGGAAAATATTAACTTAATAGGTACGTATGGTTAACTATTCTTTATGCTTTTTTATTAAGTAACACTTCATGAATTTGCACATATAAAAAATGCATATGATGAGTTCAAACAAATGTAAATTCTATACAATTCAATGGAGTTTTTTTTTTACTTTTTAGCTGAATAATGCAGAAGTTGAGACAATCCACGATCGCTCGTTTGAGGAAAGTAAGCAGAAAACTTTAGATGAAATCGGTAACTTGGAGAAAGAAATAGAGAACATATTTGCAACCAGCAGACGACAGATCTCGGTTCTTCGCTCTGACATTCAAAAGTTAAATCGAGAATATTTATCGAAAAGAAAAGATTTTTTTTATGCTGTTCATTCACTGCTGGAAACAACAAGTCACATTGAATGCCTGAAGAAAGATAAGAAATACAAACACTTAATTGAATTGCTACCTATTATCGAAAATCAACTGGAGACTAACTTTGATACACCGACCTCCAAAACAGCAAGTTTAAAATTGACCTTGTATGACGAGGTAAAGGGATTTCTTCGTGGATTTTCTGCAGTAGGATTTGTTGAACTAAAGGGAGTGAGAAGTGACTTGGACACCGATTTTTCAGATTTGCAATTAAAAACGAACAACTCCAGTGCACCTCCCCTATCTATAAGCCATATTTTGAATAGAATTAATTAGAATGGCGGGGAATAACGTTGCGTTTAGCGTCGATCGGAGTTTTGATGCTAAATTACCCGATGAATTGTCTTGCTACCTTAACAAAATTGCTTTCCTTCCAGGCACAAGTGACTTGTGTATTCTAGATAGAGAGAATGCAAAACTCAAGCGATTTTCTATATTTGGTGACAGTAAAGGATCACTTTCACTAATCGATGTTCCACATTCTATGTGCTGTATAAGACAGAATGGAAACATAGTTATAACGAAACCGGACAAATCAGTGTTAGAAATAGTTGAAACTTCACGCGAGAAATTTAACATTCAGAGATATATCCAAACCGACAAGAAATATTTCGGAATATGTCAGGTTTCAGAAGATCGAGTAGCAGTGTCCTCATGGTCTCAAGCTTGTATCGACATTATCACCGTATATGGTGTAGTGGAAGTGTCCATTTCCACGGAGCTAATCTTGACCTGTCCTGAGAGTGTCCCCAATATGTTATGTATGACCTCTGAAGGTCACATTGTAGTTTCGGATCTTAAGAATTTGGTATACTGTATTTCACAAAGCGGAAGAGAAATATGGCGATTGTCTGTGAACGGTCACATAGGTGACGTATCCTGTGACAAAGAATCAAAAACTTTGTACGTAGCGTTAAAAGATGAGGGATCTATTTTAAATGTTAGTGAATCCGGGAGTAAAATGTCCAATATTTTAAGCTTCAAGGACAAAATACCGCTTTCTCTTGATTTAAAAGAGATGAACATGTGCATTACAGACAAAGAATCCAAAGTGATTATATGTAATAGGGGTTGACATGTGGGAATGAATCTCTTTTTCTCGTAGACAAAACAATATATTAGTAAACTTTCTGTAATTAAAATTAAATGTTAACGTTAAAAATTATGGTAACATTTTCAAGAGGCCAGTTCTTTATTTCTATTTTTTAAGTCTGTTTATAATGTTTATACATGCTTGACAAGTTGACATATATCTCCAGTACCTTTGGATTAAATTGATGTGAGGCAATTTTTCCAAGGGAGGGTAGCTGCAATTATATCACTTTGCAAAAACGTCAGGCTATGTAACACCAATGACTACTCTAACTCAAAAATACTATAGTAAACAATATATAGTTTACTACGGAACATATTTGTTATGTATTATATATAGAAAATCGATGTTTTGGAGAAAATCAGTTTTTAGAAAAATATCAGGTAAAGGTATTTCAACTATTTTTTATTTCGATTGTTTTACCCTTATTTTATTAAGGTTTATATCGATTAAAGAAGTGTTGAAATAATGTTAATTATATATATTGCACAGTGTTCTTACATGTACATGTAAGCACAGACATAGAAACCGAGTAGATTTTAAGAGTAGCTCCCATATATATACTTCACAGCATTTTTGATCAGATTTATCTGCAAAGACCTATGTATCAACAATACAAGGATAATCGTATTTAAAAGGTTGTCCTTTATTACTTCAGCATGGACACAAACGGCTTTGATGAACAAACACCAGAAGCCAAATGCCTTTTACCGCCTCCTCTGGAACAGCCCAAAAAGGAAACAAATCCAAAGATCATAAGAAATCAGGAATGGCAGTGTGACAAATCAGTTGTGGAATGTGTCCATTATATGTTGACCAATCAAATTGCTTGCGATGTTACCATCTTTCTTGGTCCGGAAAAAATTGAAGTCAAGGCACACCGATTTATTTTAATCGCTAGAAGTCCTGTGTTCTTCGAGAAACTCCGATCCTGCTCTGCTAGCGAAGAATTCCGCTACAAAGTGAATATACCTAACATTGAAGTGGATACCTTTCAAACATTTCTTGGGTAATAAACCTTAAATTGTGCAGCAAAATAATTTTTAAGGATAGTAGGAAAACATAAACATATATACATGTATGTGTATATTTTTTTAGATATCTCTACACCGATGAAGTTGATATCAACTTGGAATTAGCAAAGTCATTGTTGCCTGTTGCCAGGCGGTTTCGAGTCAACCATCTTGTACAACTCTGCTTGAGGTTGCTAAATGAAGAAGTTGATGTCAATAATGTTTCCTATTTATTAGATCAAGCAATCTTATCACACGCCTTAACAATGCGCGATAGGGCAATGGAAATCATCAATAAGTCTACAAGAGAATGTTTGAATTCAGAGGCTTTTTGTAATATTAGTTTAGAAGCACTTGATTACATATTGAAATCAGACGATCTGAATATTTCAGAACAAGAGTTGTACGAATGTTGTTTGAAATGGTCGTCAACACAGTGCCTCAAGAAAGCTTTAGAAATCACAGACGAAAATATCCGGGATCAGTTTGGTGCGAGTATTTATCGAATAAGGTTTACACTTATGCCAAAGGAATACTTTCATTATGATAGTAAACTTTCTGTAATTAAAACAATAAAAACGTAGATAAACATATATACTACGTACTGATGTTGCTTTCATTTGATATAAATATAATTATATATAGTTTCTCTAGCATGATCCGTTGAGGATAAATCATATAACTTTGTACACTTGATTAACGATGATCTAAAGAATCTTCTACACACTGAACACCAAAGAGGAAATTAATTTAATGGCGTTGAAAGAGTGATTATCATTTGCTTATGATCTATAAATATAGACATCTTCAATATAATACCCATTTTTAATCAAAGCAATGATTCTAAATGTACATTTGCGTATATATTTATTTTAGGCGTAGGATAAAGTAATAGAAGATATTATTTGATAGTAGTTTGTTCAATTATCCGAACTTGACCGATTTCGATTCATCAATACTTTCGTTTTCATTTAAGTATCCCAATAAAGGTAAATGGATGATACTACATTTTTCAATAGTTAATGTACATAAAAGTCCTTACGATTTATACCAAAGCTACAGTGTAGCCCCTTTTTCCGTGAACAAATTCCGAAAACATCAAACAAATTAGTTATATATTTTTTTTCAAACCAATAAGATATAAGGGGGGAAACTATGACACTGACAAAGAAAAATTCTTTGCTCAAAGATCATGTTGAAGTAAAATACCTGCGAGACACAATGAGAAAAATTGTATACCAAGGGTGTCAATCGCAAAGGATAACTTATTGGCGTTAGATATTACCATCAGTACCTTTAAACATCACTTGCCCCTAGGGAATATTGACATTGCTAATAATTTGCTTCTTCATCCTTATTGATCTAGTAATTAATTGGAAATATTGTGGTAGTATTGCCAGAAGACCGATAATAGTTTCGCTCTCAGGTTTTTGTAAAAACAAAACCGATTAAAACTGAAGATCTGCTAAGAAGGAAACGTTCTCGCAAATGTTAGCTGTAAATTTTATTTACTTTATTGTTAACTGAATGGCATCTCATATCAAAAGGATGAATTGTTCGTATTTGAAAGAGAACTACGCCGTTTTTTCTTTATTTGTATTTGAAGATACGGTCTGTTATCCATATCTTGGTCGTGTTTTTCATAATTTTGTTTATCACATTTTCTCTCATTCTCAGTGAAAATAGTTTGGTAAGCAGAGATACAACATAGTTTTTGAAATACTATTACGTACCATTCTGTATTTAATAAAATAAATACACTACTACATTAATTAACATGACAACGTCTATTCTTTTGCAGATTGGTGAAGTATTGACTTTCACTGAACTTTCAAATTTCCATTACATACTTAATCCCTTTCTGAGTCCTTCGGATAAGACCTTAAAAACCGAGGTCCCTCGCTGTTCAATGACCCTGAGTGCCGAGTAAAGGTCAAAATGTGAAGGCCTTCTCCAGTAATTGATGACGAGTCTAAATGAGCACAGGAGTTCGCGTACCTATCAATTATACCGAAAATTTCATTAAATAAAAAAATACGTAATATGTATAATAATAATTATAGTTATTATTATAGGTATTACGTATCTTTTTTATTAACTGAAAATTTCGGCAAAATTGATAGGTACGCGAACTCCTGTGAAATGAGTGAAAAATTCTCGAATCGGATGTAAACATTACACAATCAGTCAATCAGTCAATCATAATCCCTTTCTGAAAAGTAGAATTTGTTGGTACAGTGTTAACTGTTCTGTCAAAGTATTACTTTATAAAAATCTATTTTCTCTATGGTCGAAATATTTTAAGAAATTTATTGCGTCTGACTAAAATGTAACATCATTAAAAGAAACTACGCGATTTTCAGAAAATGTCGTTTGCCACTGAGTAATTGATTTTTTTGACTTCATTACTATGTTACACACATTACTGGATTAATAACTTCATATACAAAAATAAAACAATCTATGTACAAATTCATTTTAAAGTCATATGAACTCACGTAGATGTATAATTTCATTAATTTGGGATACAAACTGATTATGATAATCTGACTTTTATGATCCATTCATGTTCTTTTCCATTTTTCTCTGTACAGTGGTCTAGGTATACGAGCAAATACAAGTTCAGTATGAAGTTTCGAAATTCTTATCCTTTTTTAACAAACTAAATTCTTACATGACTGTGTAAAAAGTTCAAAATTGCTCTTTGCTTGTATCCTTAGGCTTATTAATACGAAAACTTGAAAGTTATTTTTTAAGATGTTTAAATTTCTGGTTGAATTTCATGATAAGAGAAATCCAGGAATCTGTCCCTCGTTAACTGTGGTTCCATTTGACGAATTTCCTGATTCGAAAAATTTGATTTGAGTGTCTTTGAAATTAATTTCTCTCCTCCCCTCGACACCCCGATACATGTGACGAAACTTTCCTACAACAGTGACCACGACATTGTATCGTGATCCTGCATTTGTTTGAAAGGGGGTCGGTAGAAGTACATCATATATTTCCTCAGACTCAACGCTTTTGAACGCCAGACCGAGGGCTCTTATAACGTTGTTACTGCAGTCGGAAATCTCTAAGTGGACATTTATAGTTTGTTCTATGTAGGAACCATATAGAGCCACCCCATGGAACCATAACGGCTTTGACGTCTCAAACATGATTGCATCTGGCCGACCAGTGTGTTCCTTCAATTTCTTGTCGAGTTTCTCAAATCGAAGAACTCGGAAATATTCTGTTGTCTTTCTCAAGTTTCGATTGAATTTTAAGACGCAATTCTTCGGACTTCCATCTGTTATACACTCCATTATACTAGTCTTTTCTTCCTCATCAAGGATGCTTCTGCCAAATATTTCATAATGAAAGTATTCCTTTGGCATAAGTGTAAACCTTATTCGATAAATACTCTCACCAAACTGATCCCGGATATTTTCGTCTGTGAACTGGAGATATATGTCAAGCATGTATAAACATTATAAACAGACTTAAAAAAATAGAAATAAAGAACTGGCCTCTTGAAAATGTTACCATAATTTTTAACGTTAACATTTAAGAAAATGAACTTTATCTAATTTGTCTGAATTGAACTTTTATATTTACTGCATGTATTTGGTGATGGACTTTTCATAATAATTGCGTTACTAGCCTTTAGACTGCTAATTATAATAAGATTAAAATTAAATAAATCTTTTGAAGATTTATCACGTCTTCTGAACCATAATGGGACGACCTTTTTGATGGTATTTTATCTTAGATAAGACTACATGTACCTGAGATTTCACTGAAGTAGATACTTAAATATTTTCTTTGCCTAAAACTGTTACTTTGATTAAATGGTTTCATCAGTTATCTCAATAATTCATATAAGATTGTCTAGCTAAACTATTTATTGTCTTTCATTAATGCTGTATAACACCTCAAGTGTACGCTGTACATGTATGCTAACTTCGTAAATAGTGCGTGCTGAGTTGCTAATTCAGCTCTAAAATATTTCTTAACATCAGATAATTGTCGACATATGTCAATAAAGACTAATATTTGACGTTTGGATTACATGTAAAGAACACTAATGAACATAATCGAGATAAAATACCTCCGTCGGCCGAGTTCAGATTAAATTGATACAGTGTATCAATGAAAGAAAATGATTTTCATATAGAAATCGTTTCTTTAATAATGACAAACGGTATAACAGATAAAGCAATATTCTTCTAAGAACTCCATTAATAACGATATTATACTAGTATGGTATTTTGTATGTAACATGATGCTGTGTGATTATTTGGAAGATCAATCATAGGTGGCATTTATTAAGGGGAAAATATCGACAAGACAACAGAGTTTAGACAAGTAGTGAAAATACTGTCGAATAGTGTGTTTAAATTTTGACCACACACTTGGTCTTTTTTTAAATCAAACAGTTATATGTATAGCACAGTTTTGATAAATAATAACGATTATCAATTTAATAAAATGTGTCATACTATTGAATATCAGATAATTGTTTGAACTATTGAAATAACTGAAAATTGAAATAAAAAATTGAAATAATATTATTGATGAATGGTGTTTTTCCTTTTTATATCTCAAAAATAACAAATTAAAGAGTTAACAAATTTTATAATCATCAAAAATGACCTTTTTATAAAAAGAACATCAACGCCAAACTTTAACATCAAGTATAAAATGATTAAAAACTTTAACTTACTAGATGAAGTTTGTGAATCTCTTTCGTATTCAACAGAGTACAAGCATGGCCATACGGAACACTGAATTCGAAAAGAAACAATTTTAAACTGAAGTAAAAAGACAGGTTGTTGATTATTCAGTATTAATAAGTTAAGTAAAGTATTTATTTTACATTTGTTTAATTAATTGGCTATATTGCATTGAGAATAATACATTCTTTAAAAATTATATTAAAAAGATTTTTCCCATAATTTTTTTTTTTTTGATGTAGCAATTACTTTTTTCTCTTATTTTCGGTATTGTCATAGAATTATTGATTTCATGTCCTAAATTTTTATTGAAAATTTCATTTGCTTAAAATCTGTCTTGAGAAATCTCTTTCTTAAACTCTTTCTTCATTTTTATTTTAATGTAGGTCAATGTTTTATCATTCACATTGATAATTGTACATTAAATCAAATCCAGATAGAGAAAACATACCTGGGACTGTCGTACTTGTCTTGCTGAATTTTCTTCTACAAGAGTTGTCTCTCTTAGCTCACTGTGTACTACTGGTGCTCAACTGCTCATTGACATTTTCTTTATACATGTTTAAAAAAATTAAAATATCTGTTCTACTTTTCCTTCTTGTACTTTGGATGGTCTGTGTTCATTTACATCAATTATTAGAGAACCAGTTGTGCACATTGTAACTAAATTTGTCAGCATTTTAAGAAAAATTCGCTTAGTTTTCACCCCATTTGTATACAGATCTAATAGATAAATGTATTAAATTCTAAAGACTATTAGAAAAAGCACTGAAATGATTGATCAAAGCACACAGTCATTTAAAAAATGTTAAGAAAAATATATTTTAAAAAATCAAATATATTTTAAAAAATCAAAATGCACCACTTTTACTCTATATCTTTAAATAAACAATTATAGCCACATCGTCTCAAGCCACAAGTAGAGCTCTATACATGTATATCATTCTACCAGAATGGGAGAGGATCATACATTTTGGCCATGGGTTAAATAAATGCAACGATGCCATAGCCCTTAATCGATGTTTTTTTTCGTAAATTCATAAACACAACAAACTATATATTCATAAACTCATTTTAATTTACCTATTGCTTCACAATTATTTCCATATCCATTCATGATAATCGCCTCGATTTTTCTTTTAAGGAGGCTGGGAGGTCAACAAATTAACCATAAGATATAACTTCAATAAAGAGTTATGTCAGAGGTAAACAAACTGATTTGCACATTTTGTTCTTTAATAGGGAATTCAAGAACTTTTAAAACACATTATACACTGTACCTATTGTATTCCTAGAGGAATTTGTTTGTATTTTGTTTAACGACCCTCTCGAGAATTTTCACTCATATGGAGACCCCACCAAAACTTGCCGGTGGAGAGCTGCAAATTTTGTCCTGTTCTCGGCACTTACAGCCACTGAGCAATGAGGGATCTATTACCTCGGTTTATATGGTCTCATCCTAAAGACCGGTTTCCATGTCCCAAAGTGGGATTCGTACACGCGACATAAAGATCAACACCTTACCTTGCAACTCTAGAGCAAAGACGCTCTACCTCTGCCCTACGCGGGAGGAAATTAGAAAATTTCAAAATTTCTCTTGTAAACATTGCTTCCTAGAAGTTAAACAAAATAGAATCGGGCCATTTAGCAGTCAATCGGAAACGATAACAAAAGCAAACACTCTTTTTTGTAAGATGAAACAATGAAAGAATGGTAGGGTAATACCGACATTGACTCAGGTGACCGTTGTGGCCCATTGCATTAGAAGCAATAGCCTGCATACACGCTTGCTGTGGCTTTGTAGAGTTTTGAGACGGTTATTCCTCTTCCATCGGTAGTAAAAATGAAGTTTGTGACAATAGGAAGTCTGACGGTACAAGCGCCTGTGTGACGACGTAGTCGTTTTGTGAAATCTTGTGATTGATATTATTTCGTCAGTCAAAATTATAATCAAAATTTGTTATCGTCATACATTTTGTAATGTTTATAAAAAATGAGACCGATTTACAATTATTTTTTTTTTGTCGAAGAAATACAATTTGTCAGTGAAAATGCATCTAAATTGAAAATTGCAACAATGAACGTACAATGTACATGTGTATGTATATTGAACGAGAAGAATACTTAATTATGCCCTCTCCCAAAATACAGTGTAATCGGAATTTTTATTAGTCCCATTGACATAACCCTTTCAAAAATGGCTCAATTTACGTACCCAAAAAATAACTCGACCTAGATATTTTCAAGATAGTAAATCTGTATAGTACTGCATTTCGTTCAAGTATGTGCAACTTCTGAAAAGAAAATAAACTGACACAGCAAATAATTGGAATTTTTCAAAGTCAAAGGTAAATTACTCTGTCCAAAATGGCCCGATCGTACCCAAAACAGAACTTGACCTTGATATTATTATGATAAATATGTATAACAAATTTTATTTGATTATGAGCAACCTGTGCAAAGAAAATGAACGGAAACTGATGGTGGACCGACAGACAGACCTACCAACCGATAACCAGGAGCAAAGCATTATCGAAGGGGGTGCATAAAAAATATTGGTTTTTACGATCGTGTAGGTCTACAATTTTTTACATTCCCGTACCTTTAGAGCTGAGCTTTAATTGTACAAATTCAATACTACTGTCTATAAATGAACTGTTAAGTAATGAAGAATGAAAAAAATGGTGTACTAAATTGTAAAAACCATGCTTTAGTATTCTCTAAACAAAAACAACTCTCAGCTTTTGCTGGAAGACGTGAAGAAAATGTGTATAAAAATTCATTCAGCCACATTAAGTTAATGATTTAGTATTGAATAAAGTATTCTTATTCCCAGTTACATATTTCATGTTTAATATACCCTGTACTTTTTGCCCCATATTTTTATAAAATAGTCGTAGAACATTTATTTTTCTCCCTTAAAAAAAGCTATTTATGCATATAGCTTTTTTAAATCAAAGGTACCCTCGAGAAATATACGCTTGTAGACTCTATTTGAAAAAGGATTTACTTTATGGTTAAATTCTTTTGACTTTGAGAGGTCGATTATGTAATATGTATTTCAAAAAATTCAAAATTTAAGAGTACAAAAATATTGTTCTTTATTTGAATAAGAAAAAAAAACCAACATCCGGATCCAATTGTTTTACAACATAATCTGTCAGTCGACAAAATACGTGCGTTAAATACAGTATTTAAATCTGCATTTTATGAAAATAGACATCATGTGTTCATCGAGAAAATGTGAAGATACCTTAAACGCTGCATTATATATCAGCAAAAGTACACACATAAATATATTAAGATATTATAATCAAAGTATATAAATTTAAAGAAAAATGCAAGGCTGTAGGAATGATTCTTTTTGGTTTTTGTATGCAACAATTCATTAATAAGAAACTTTCATGTAAAATTTTAACTGAAGGCCTTTTCATGCTTGATATTTTGAAAAACGTACACGTGTCGTGGTTAATCAAAAAAATAAAAAACCCGCAAAGAATTATTGGAAACAAAAATCTATTTGATATAGAAAAAAACCCAATGTAAACTGAATTTTGCTGAGAAAGTGAATTTTCTAATCCTTTGGTAAGTCAATATTTTAGGATATGAAAGAAAGGATTTAACCACTCTCTCGTCTTTTCGAAATTAATGTTATATGTCCAATACACATGTACATTGTACGTTCATTGTTGCAATTTTCAATTTAGATGCATTTTCACTGACAAATTGTATTTCTTCGACAAAAAAAAAATAATTGTAAATCGGTCTCATTTTTTATAAACATTACAAAATGTATGACGATAACAAATTTTGATTATAATTTTGACTGACGAAATAATATCAATCACAAGATTTCACAAAACGACTACGTCGTCACACAGGCGCTTGTACCGTCAGACTTCCTATTGTCACAAACTTCATTTTTACTACCGATGGAAGAGGAATAACCGTCTCAAAACTCTACAAAGCCACAGCAAGCGTGTATGCAGGCTATTGCTTCTAATGCAATGGGCCACAACGGTCACCTGAGTCAATGTCGGTATTACCCTACCATTCTTTCATTGTTTCATCTTACAAAAAAGAGTGTTTGCTTTTGTTATCGTTTCCGATTGACTGCTAAATGGCCCGATTCTATTTTGTTTAACTTCTAGGAAGCAATGTTTACAAGAGAAATTTTGAAATTTTCTAATTTCCTCCCGCGTAGGGCAGAGGTAGAGCGTCTTTGCTCTAGAGTTGCAAGGTAAGGTGTTGATCTTTATGTCGCGTGTACGAATCCCACTTTGGGACATGGAAACCGGTCTTTAGGATGAGACCATATAAACCGAGGTAATAGATCCCTCATTGCTCAGTGGCTGTAAGTGCCGAGAGCAGGACAAAATTTGCAGCTCTCCACCGGCAAGTTTTGGTGGGGTCTCCATATGAGTGAAAATTCTCGAGAGGGTCGTTAAACAAAATACAAACAAATTCCTCTAGGAATACAATAGGTACAGTGTATAATGTGTTTTAAAAGTTCTTGAATTCCCTATTAAAGAACAAAATGTGCAAATCAGTTTGTTTACCTCTGACATAACTCTTTATTGAAGTTATATCTTATGGTTAATTTGTTGACCTCTCAGCCTCCTTAAAAGAAAAATCGAGGCGATTATCATGAATGGATATGGAAATAATTGTGAAGCAATAGGTAAATTAAAATGAGTTTATGAATATATAGTTTGTTGTGTTTATGAATTTACGAAAAAAAACATCGATTAAGGGCTATGGCATCGTTGCATTTATTTGACCCATGGCCAAAATGTATGATCCTCTCCCATTCTGGTAGAATGATATACATGTAAAACAAAAATCTATTTGATATAGAAAAAAACCCAATGTAAACTGAATTTTGCTGAGAAAGTGAATTTTCTAATCCTTTGGTAAGTCAATATTTTAGGATATGAAAGAAAGGATTTAACCACTCTCTCGTCTTTTCGAAATTAATGTTATATGTCCTTCACACATGGACTACTTTAGTTAGCGTTTCGCAAGGATCAACTCCTTACTCCGCGACTCTAGAGCAGACGCTAATACATGCACCTTTTTGCAACGCGGCGAAATGATTGACTTTAGAAACAAGATGTGTTTGTGAAACACAGAGGCCCCCGTATGGCAGCTTATGGCGAGGGTTGAATTCTCTCAAATGCATGTCAAACTGCAAAGTTTAAGGTCAAAAGATCAAAATATTGGTACCTAAAGGGAGGTCTTGTTACAAAGAATAGACCTGTGAAATATGAAAGCCCTTTTTCTAACTATTCAAAGGTTATGACCAAGGTTAATGTTTTTAAAATGTGGGTCAAACTCTAAGGTCAAGGTCAAAAACATTTGTACTAGCTGAAAGGTCTTGTCACATTTAATACCCATTTGAAGGATGAAAGCTCTAGCTTCAACTGTTCAGGCCAAGGTTAAAATGTGGCATTTTTATGCCCCTGGATCGAAAGATCCCGGGGGTATATTGTTTTTGTCATGTCTGTCTTTTTGTCTCTCTGTCTGTTGTCAGCTTGTAAAAGTAGGTAAAACTCCAAGGTCAAGAGGTCAAAATGGTACCCATGGAAAGGTCTTGTCACAAGGAATACCATGTGAAATATGAAAGCCATAGCCCCATCCACTCAATAGTTATTGGCTGGGTTTAAATTGACAACAGACAGACAGAGAGACAAACAGATAGACAGGAAAAAAGCAATATACTAGTACCCCCGGGATCTTTTGATCAAGAGGCATAAAAACACTTCAATAAGATATAGTGGAATTCCAATTGGTACCAATTGCTCCTTATTATAAGCAGACCTTTCTTTGTGTTCATATGAAGCAGAATATGCCTAAAATAACTACATTGTACGTGAAAAGAAGCCACTTGCTGTGGCCTTCAACTCGACATTTAAATATACTGAAGACGTATTGTCAATTAACAATCTGTGTTTATTTTCATTCTTCTGTGGACTCGATATATCCCGGTGAGTTTGAAAGAAAAGACACCACAGAGTCTGATACATCCGCTTCATATTTCAATATTTTACTTGAAAAAGACATTTTAATCTAACAATCAATCTATAATGTGATACACGTGCTGACTTTAACTTTTCAGTAGTCAACTTCCCTTATTAATGAAGCAATGTACCTTCATTATCTTCATATGGGGCTTATATCTCTCAGTTGATTTGATAAGCAAGAGCAATATTTCTCACTTTCGAGATATAAAGCGTCAAAGATTAAGCATTCTGGCCCCTTGTGAACCCTAATTATGTACCATACGACATTAAAATCATAATATATCGTTGAGGATTGTTGAACTAAACATTTTTGCTTCTGTAATGTATAACAAAATATTGAATGTTAAAGAGTTATCCATTGAAGACTTTTGGCCCCTCTCGGCCCTTAATTTGAGCGCCCAGCCCCTTTTTCTGAATTTTACATGAACGCTCTCTGAATTTTGAACACTTTTTGTTCAACAACTATTCAGAGATTGTTTTTCGTTTTTGAGTTAAAAGCAAAAGAAAAATTTAGGGGCCAACCCTTCAACTCCTTAATGGGAACGTTTAGCGAAAAATGAAAGGTTGCATATTGTTTAGAACATTATTTTGAACATCTTTTGTTCAATATTACTTATCAAAATATTTCCCACTTTCGAGATATAAAGCGTCAAAGATTTAGCATTCTGACCCCTTGTGGCCCCTAATTATGTACCATATGACATGAAAATCATGATATATAGTTGCTGATTGTTGAAATAAACATTTTTGCTTCAATAATGTATAAGAAAATATTGATTGATAAAGAGTTATCGATTGAAGACTTTTAGCCCCTTTCTGTCCCTTATATGATGAGTCAGCACTTTTTTCTTGGTATCATATGAAAGATATCCTAGTTCTGCATAAATTATGTTCAGTATGTCTTTACAAATATTTATACTTCAAAAAATATGCGAAATGTCTCAAAAAATTAGTCATGATTCGTGTCATAATTTTTTACCCCTACCGAGCTTCCATACTAGACACTTCCGGAAAATATCCTGACCCAGGTGCAATATGGCAACATGTCCTCTATCATCCCTGAAAATTTCAGCTTTCTAACTTGAACCATTTTTGAGTTCCATCACAGACAAGGAAGTCATCTAAATTTCGATCAAAGGGCGATAACTTTCGACCGGAAGTGATTTTTTCAAAATCGGGTACAAACTTCAGATAGAAACACATAATCTCTGAAAATTTGAACTAAATCGATCGAGCCATCTCTGAGAAAAAATATAAAAAAATAATAATAAAAGTGAAAAAGAAATCGAAGAATAATAGAAGGGTCTTCCGCTGAAGACGGAAGACCCTAATAACCTTTATTTATCCAGGATAACACAATTAGCATAAAGCTAGTTTTCATTGTGGTCCTGCATTAAAACATAAGGATATACAAAATTAACATCTTAAATATAAACACAAGATATAAAAATACAACATATACATGTATAAACATGAAGAAGCATATCTTGTATACACTCAAACATTGGGGGAAAAAATCCATTTTAATTATTGAGTCTGTTGAAATACTCAGCGAGATACACAGATTTAAAAATATCCACTGACTTGGAATTTCGAACATTTTGTGACAGTTTGTTCCATAAAAATGCAGATGAATATCTAAAAGAACGTTTGTAATTTTCTGTTTTGGCTCGTGGTAAATACAGTATGTTTGACATAAAATCATTCGACCTGGTTTGGCGACAATTCACATCTCTTGTATATTGAAACACATTCAAATAATCTGGCATTTGATTGTTTCAAACCTTAAATAGAAAAGTGACCTGTCTAAACATAAAATAATCCTTGATTGGCATCCAGTTTAAACAGGAAAATAAAAAGGTAGTAGGAGTTAAAATATCTCGAATGTTTAAGAGTATCCTAGCTGCCCTCTTTTGAAGTTTGT
>PRKT01000035.1:872199-882309 GCA_003671525.1 Saccostrea glomerata | reverse complement strand
ATGCATGACTATGTTTAAAATTTGAAAGGGTTTCGTCAAACAACAAAAGAGATATTGAGATTTTAGTTTCAGCCAATCAGAGCAAAGCGCACGTGCACGCGCGTGAGTTCGTGCTAATTTGACAGTGTCATTATATTAACACTATCAATATATCCTCATGTAATGAGTTTCAAAGCATTTCATCAAAAAATGTAAAAGTTATGGCTATATTAAGTATATCAGTCATTTAACTCACTTCACGCGCCCGCACGTGCAGGCGTATGCGCGCAAAATGACCTTCGTTCAGCACATCTACACAACACACCTATTAACCCTAAAAAGGTTTTAACTTAGTTGGGTGAACAGTTTCTGAGAACACTTCCGGACAAAAAAGTACCGGAGAAGAAATAAGAAGAAAAAAGAATAATAATAATAATAATAATAATAAGAAACAGAGTAAAAACAATATGTTCCCCAACTTCGTTTGGGGAACATAATAAGAAACAGAGTAAAAACAATATGTTCCCCAACTTCGTTTGGGGAACATAATTAACATTTATACATGTTTATATACTGTATGATATTCAGTAACATAAACCAGTTAAAATATTATGAAAATACATCGGGATAGGGATCCCACAGCGGATCGTGTAGAGTGACAATTGGTGTAAAGACTGAAACACATTTTAACACATGTAAAATGATACATCATTATTTATAATGATTTAAACTTTATTATTCATTTGAGGGTCGGGAATCATATTTTTTCATTGACAGACTCTATCGCAGTCTAACGCTATGTGTGGATGGTTTTTGTGCACTTATGAATTATCATGCTATTTTTTTTTTACATGAATTACTGTACGTATATGCTAGTAGCATACATGTACATATTTTTTGGGAGGAGAGCTACAGTTCTGCAGCTAGGTCTGTAAATATGGTGGATTAATTCAAGTTGCAGTTATATTGACATACACGAAAAATAACCGATACATGGATTAATTGTTCTGTGTATTTTTGGATTAATCTAGTTTTGCACAATTACACTTTTAGAGTTCAGGTAAAAAACATTAACTAAGTAGCCATTTTATGATAATTTCAGCCGAAACTTGTGCAGGAAGGAATCAGTCCCACACTTGCACCATTACGGATATCCAAAGGAGTTGTACCCCCCCCCCCCCCCCCCATCCCCAACAATGGGAGAGTTACGTTATTGCAGCTACCTCTATGTATGAAGAATTTCTAATGGAAGTAGTACATCATTCACAAACAAGTTAATGAAACAAGAATATCGGCAGTCTCGCTCAACGTCAACATGCATTTTCGCATGTTTTATTGCAGTTAAGATGACCTTGTCAACAAATACAATTTATCGTTAAGTCAAATGCTGAATAACATTTTTCATACTAATCAGAAGAAAGCTTTCATAATGTACCATTTCTATGTGACATATTTACATGTAATAAGTAATGTGATATTCTAATATCCATAAAAAAAACTGACAAATTAAATTCAACACAGTTCTCTTATGGTATTAGAAATTAAAACGCAAAATGAAGTACTTTAAAACGATTTTGTGGTGCATAGAGAGATAACGTCCAATGCGGAAAAGTTGTTTTATGTTTCACTATCATCTGAGAGAGGGGGTGTTCTTTATACGTATATTCATTTTTCGTCTATTTTTATGCTGACTAACTGTGGCTTTTTTAATCTTTAAGTTTGAACTTACATTGTGGTCAAACCTTCCCCAAACCTATACATGTACCATCTCACCCCCGGTCATGATTTGGATAATCTCAATATACACTACCTGAAGATGCTTCCATATGAATGTGACCGATTACATTAATGGCTTTGTTGATCTTTAGAAAATAGATTTTTTTAAAAAAATTTCCTACATATTTCTATGTAAAATTTTGCTTGTTTAATGGTTGGCCCCCCCCCCCACTTTCAAAAACGATATTACGTGCCTGCTTTTTACATCGCTACTCTCCAAATGGCCAAATTTAGACACTTAAAATAAGTATTCTATCCGAAATCTTTCCTGATTTTATCAGTAAATTAGAAGGTTCAATTATTCTTTGCCTTCAGAATGAGCTAGCATTTTAGGTTCACAAGTTTTATTTGCGATATTTGACTGTTTAGGGAAAAAAGACGTTATTAGTCAATTAA
Organism: Saccostrea glomerata; assembly: GCA_003671525.1. Lineage (NCBI taxonomy): Eukaryota > Metazoa > Mollusca > Bivalvia > Ostreida > Ostreidae > Saccostrea > Saccostrea glomerata. Next base: position 880,158 of record PRKT01000035.1, on the reverse strand, counting down.
ACGGAATTGTTAATTTCTGCTTTCCAAACAATTACAGTTGTGCCTCTCGTCAAAATTACTGTAAAAGATATGTGTCAATATCTCTTGTTGACAGAGGTAAAAAAGGGTCTTTATAAAAAAAAATTATGTAAGCTGAGTTCTCTCTCTGTGTCGCATTCCTTAAAGTACAAGGTCATATTCTAAATGACAGGTAATTGCGATGCCTGTATCAGCATATTAAGATTCTTTGAAATTGTTATAAACTGAGATCACGATTGGCCGATAGCAAATATTGCATCCTTAGTATCTCGCCCATCTTTCTGAACAAATCTAGAGTTAAAGTTAGTATATACTAGGTTCACCAATGACTTACATGACTCATTTTTTTGTGTTCGCATTGCATAAAAAGTACTTGTAAGCGAAAATATTTAGATAGACAATATCAACAATTACAGAGCGGTCGAAAAGATTCACAATTCGACTCAAAAAGTTTAAATAATGGTTGCTCGAATACTAGTAAGTTTCAACAAAGTTTGAATTATCCTTGCTAGAAAGGACAATATTGAGGACCTCTAAGATGAATTTAGGTAGCCCCATGCTCTGACAAAAAGATGAAGTAAGCCACAAAATACACTTATAAATTAAGAATACCGGTATATACTTGTTAATGGGGAATAATCTAATTAAATATTTCAAGTATTTTCAATGTATAGCCAACTTAGCCCCATCGTCGATAGTTTTCGAAAATGTCTCGTAAAAGTAAAAACTACTACTACAATTTGCCGGACATCGTATTTGGTAAATTTTAACACCAGTATCAAATGGTTCATTTCCCCCTAAAAAAACCTAAACTATTTCATCATGTTCATTGTCATCATTGCAATACAGGAAGATCATGAAAATTGAAAAATTGACTTATTTATTCTAGATTACACTTACTGCATTTAGTTCAAAAGTGAAGAAATTATCCCAGACTGACATAAATACAATTCCAACTAACATCTATTAGTTTAATATCCTTTAACTAGAGTAAAAAAGACACATTCTTAGCTCATGACCATGAATCCCTCCAATTTAATATTCAAATAAAGGAAGTTATGATTGAGCATCTCAGTAAAAAGCCGTGAGATATAAATAAATAGTTTGAAGCAAAACCCGCCTGAGTTAAAAACCGTCTCCCTGGGACACGGATTCCGTGCCTCCACACGGGTTTCTGTGAGTGTGGATTCCTCACTTTCAGACATGGAAGCCGTGTCCTTGTCTTGGACATGCAGAACCCGTGCGGCTTTTTAAAAACCCTTCAGATTCCGTGTCTTAGCCGTGCCCAAGCCGTGCCTATTCCGCCTCCAACTTTCGTACGGATTTGGCAGCATTTAAGCAGGATCTCAGAAATATCCTGGTATCACAATAATAAAAATGTGGAATGATAATTCCAACTAAGCATTCTTAAGATTATTCCGCCTTTTTAGAAGTGAATGATATACTATAATAGATACCTTGTCTGCTATGTATTACAGGTCATTCAAACCAGACTTCCTGCTGATCAGACAGAGTGTAAGAGATGCATGTGAGGACTGGAAAAACATTCTCTTAGGATTTCAGTACGGCGGAATTCCGAGTATTAACTCTTTACATTCTATTTATAACTTCCAGGACAGACCATGGGTGGTAGGCTACAAAATATTTAATCACAGACTTAGTTTTTAAGACGGAATTTAATGTATATCTAGTCAAAGTAAAGCTGAAATTGACTAAAACAGTATTTTATTTGAAGGATTTTATTTGAGGAACGTAGTTGATCTGTCTGCGTGTAGAACATTTAATTTTGATAAATTCTCATTCTGAGCTTAAGGACATGCATTTCTATGCTCTGCATTTATAAGGGCCCGTACATGTTGTACGCGGGGGAGATATGCTACTTTATTAGGATAGCCTTTTGCTGTCACAGAGTTTATTACAAAAAATTTATTGGGATTTCGTTCCCTCAAGTCTTGTTCTTGAAAGGTTAAATTTAGGTATCACATAAGCCGGCAATTGCTCTTTAAGCAATAAGCCCGGCTAACAAGAAAACTTGAATCCACACTACTGAGAATGCTTCCATACAAATATATACAATCATGGCTATACTGTTCTTGAGAAGATTTCTCTAGATTTTTTTCTACATATTCCTTTTAAAACTTGATCTTCCCTTGTGGCCCCGCCTTACCACTGGAGGTCAGGATTTGAACAAACTTTAATTTCAATTTCCTGAGGATGCTTCCATACAAATTTGACCAAACATGGCTTCGCTGTTCTTGAGAGGAAGATTTTTCCTATATATTTCTCTCTAAGCTTAATCATACCTTGTGGTCCCAAACTTCTCAACGGTCATGGATTGAACGACGTTGAATCTACACTACCTGTAATTTAACACTTTCATATAAATATGACCAATCATGGCTTTGCTGTTCTTGAGAAGATTTGTATAGATTTTTCCTGACGGTATATTTCTATGTAAAACTTTGATCGTTCATTGAAGCCCTACCCCAGGGGTTCGGGATTTGAACAAACTTGAATCTATACTACACGAGGATGATTCCACATGAGTTTTTATCTTTCCTGGTACAGTGGTTCTTGGGATTTTTTTTTTAAAACATTTCACCAAATTTTCCCTATTGCTGAATTATCTCCAATTGAATTACGGCATGGCCCTTCATTTAAACACATTTGAATCCCCTTACCCAAGGATGCTTTGGTGGCAAGTTTGGCTAAAATTGCAAAGTAGTGCTGGAGATGTAATCGAAAATTAAAAAAAAAGTTTACAGACGGACAGACAGACGACGGACAAAATGTGATTCACTTAAGCTTTCATGTGAGCTAAAACGTGGCCCAAAAAATTTCTTGCGTATACACGTACATGGAATTGATACAAACACGCGTCTTTGTAACATCTGACTTATCTAAAATCTATTGTTAATGAAAGAATAAAAAATTACAAAAGTTACTTCCCGTTGGTCGCCAATCCGTACGTCTTTAACATGTATAATTAATAACATAATTGTCAAGATTGCTAGTACAGTATTGTTATTCTGAGGAATATAACTTGAAATGTAACTTAAATATATATATATTAAAATTTCCTGTAATTTATGTTTTACATACTGAAGAGTAAAAACTTAATACTTCTCACAAATATGGATAAAAGGTAAATGTAAATCTGCCACTGTGACATATACTAGTAATCAAAGACTCGTATGGAATAATTAATCCGGAATGTCCATTGAAAATATTTAAGGCTATAAAAATTGAAGGGAAGAAATGTTCCAAGAGCTAGGATTTAAATTTTCCAAAAAAAAAAAATATCCATAGGATTCTAGCTAGTGGGTTTTAGTGGGATTTGAAGTTCACAGTATGCCGAGGGATTTTAATTAAACAGTGGCAATATCTTTCATACTATATTTACGAAAATTACGACCAGTTGCCACTTTTAATGCATTTAAACAGTAAAATTCCCACTAAGTGACATGATTTTTTTTTTCATTTAAATGGTTGGCGAAAGTCCTGACTAATGTTTCCGGAAAGATGTAAGGCACTGTCAAAGTTGGGATGATCTAGGTTTTTTTCCAAATCTATTTAATACTTAGTGAAGGCAAATACAATTTTTTTAACAAGCAACATGTGTGCGTGTATCACCTTGAGAATTAAAAATTTACCATATTCTTGCACATATAATAAATAATATCAATTTTAATGCATTTTTATATTAATGCAAGCTTTCATACGGCGGTCTGCACAAGTATAGACAGTCTCTCAAAAAAGATAATGTCATACATGAACCACCAAAATTTGAGTAAAATAATGAAAACAAACATAGTTGTGTAATACCTTAAATGATCACCTGGAAGGTAATGATTTATCATTGTCAGCGATTTATCACGATTAAAAACCTGCTAAATACTCAGCTAATTAAAATTCAGCTAATACTTGACATTTTGGTAAGAATATAGAATTATTTAATTTACATACTATGATTTTTTTTTCACCTGTCAAGAACAAATGTGCAGAAGACAAAATCAACTTTTAATTCACTTACTGCAATATTACATGCATTATTCATAGTCATTTAAGAAAATTGATGACAATGACCTACAAACAGGTAGAAATAAATTGTGCATTTAGAGCAAGGTACACATGGATCCATGCAAGTGCCGAACCAAAACCCGGGGCGCCGCCTATTTACATACTGAATTTAAAATATTTATAATGAACATACATTTCTAAAGGTTGCATTGAAATTGCACTTTTCCTGTTCGGAATAGTTTCATATTAACCGAACTTGTAGAAATAATAAGAATTAATTTGAGAAACGAGATAAAAAGACTCTCTTGAGAAATATTTCAAGTTTTAGCAAACATAACGTCTGTATGAGAAAGCGATAGGCATCGTTGTTAATTTTACTATATTTAATCAACAAATCGAGAAGCAATTATAATTAAATGAAACCTTTATGTCTCGTGGATTCCAGAAATTACGCGAACTAATTAGCCTATTTTGTATCATTTTCATATCACTGACAGGTACAAGAGCGATTTGATCTGGGGGCAGTTTCTTTGATCTCTAGATCTATATTATTTAAACTTTGTCCAACTTTAATAAAGACAATCTTTTAAAATAGCAAAATGCTAAACACGCCTAAGTGTATATATTTAACAAATTTAAAATACATATGACTGAAAAAGAAAATAAAGCAAAAAATGGGCCAGATAACGTCAGATCGCCTTTGTACAACATAGATTTGTCCGAAATTTAAATAATTCACCCCAGTAAATTGTAAATAAAGAATCAGTATCTAACATAAGACCTGGCCACAATCACGGTTTATCACAGTATGACGTCCGACGTATTAAGATGTCTAAAAATACACGCAGATTTATATCGACAATCATTTATTCATTTCTTTTCAAATAGATGTATTTTCTCATATTTTATTGATAGGAAACCCATCCCAAATAATAATAATAACCTTGATATTTACACGATATAATTGATAAAGACGGGTTACTAAAGATATTTATTTGAAAAGCAAACAGTTTCTATTTTTTTTACTTTATTGAAAGGAACACTCGGTTTTACTGATGAACGGGGATCTGACGCACATTTATGAAAGTCTTGAAGTGCTATTGTGTTTAACAAAATGGCAGAATTAAAAGATGTTTTCATCACCTGGTGCTCCACTAAAAGTATTATTATTTTTTGTTGCATTCTTTGTAAATGAAAAATAGTTATTCGTACTTTTCCGCTGATGCACCTGCCTACCTGTGCCTTGTGTTTGATACGAGCAATAACATTGAAACTGATGTTAGCAATACTCTAACAACTCGCATTTTAAACCGGTTCTTCGGATTTAACTGGATAAACCGGGGTCTCTTGTCGCAGTAGGTGCTGGCACGATAAAAATCCTTCACTGCTCAAGGCCCTTAGTGCCGAGTATACATGTAGGACAGAATTTCCAGCTCTCCAACGGCAATTAGTTGTGACGTCTACATATGAATGAAAAATTGTCAAGAGTTGTTTGAATAACATAAAAACCGACAATAAAATCTTTTTTTTATCATATAAGTTTTTTCTCCTAAATTTTTTTTCAATCTCTTGTCTTGGTACAATTTATCATGCTAAATGATACAATACATTAATAATACAATTCATGTTATATGTTATTTCATTTTGATGTATTATTTATTAATAATTAGCTTTCATCATCTTTAAAATCGAAAATATCGAGAATATATTGTTTTGGTTGTGAATGCATGCTCACACTTCTTTTGTAATAAAGATTTCAAATATCTATTCACCTTTGACAAGACATGGTTTCATTTACATATACAGAATTTTTACAGAAGGATAACATACTGTACATGAAACAAAGTAAATGTATGTTGATTTAATTTTCACATGTAAGGCCTAATCCAGTATTCTTATGCAATTGTTTTGTAAAACACATTCTGATAGGCTAATGCACTGATGTTTGAAGCAGTAAAACGAGCATTAGAGTACGAGAGTGAAAGCTTTTCATTGTGACGTCATAATAGAGCGACGCAAAAACACAAGGCTCCATGACGTATTCCATATTACAAAACATCAACAAAATAATACGTAAACAACAAATAAATTGCATTAGAATGGGAATAACTATCTTCCAATTTGGTATTTGCGACCGTTAATGCTGATTTAACGGTCGCAAACTTAGTTTTACCGGCGACGCGTCAGCATTAACGGTCGCAAATACCAAATTAGAAGATAAGTTATACGCATTCTAATGCAATCTATGCTATTTGTTTGTTGTTTACGTCTTATTTTGTTGAGTTTCGTTAAATGAAATACGCCACGCAGCATTGTGTTTTTGCGTCGCTATATTATGACGTCACAATGGAAAGCTTTCACTCTCGTTAATGCTCGTTTTACTACCCCAAACAAAGCACATAAGCCAATCAAAATGTGTTTCACAAACCAATTGCATTAGAATGGGCTTTATCCAGTATTTTAAAACCATAGGCCATAACATTTGAACGGTTAGTACTGGAGCTTTACTTTACCGGTTTCCAGAAAAACGCGCTAAAAAGCAGTGTCGCCGAAGGCGACTTCAGTATAAATGAGATCGCGTGAGCGATCGAAAAAATATTAAAATACGAGGTTTTTCGGCCTTTTGACCCGAAAATCGAATCTACGGTTAAAAGTTTAGTTTAAAACTTCGTTTTTAAACGTAGTTTTTAACCCTGTTCTCTGAAAAAATTTAATAAATATTGTTTATTCATGGAAAAAATCGACAAAGAATAATTCTGATCGAAGCGCGTGCGGCGCTTGCTTAGTGCCATTTCTTTCGGACTTAGCCATTCTTCCATGTAAACAAACGAACAAAATGCCTTCGAAGCTGATCTTAGAAAAAGTACAGACACAACTGAAATTCTTAACTTGTCTAAAAGAACAAGTCACTAACCCTAATCCATCGTATGATATGCAAGAACTAAGACGTTTAGAAGAAATCTCCCAGGCATATGCTAGACTAACCCTAATCAGTCAAAAATGTGCGCGGACTAACCCTAATCTCTCGGATGGATGCGATACTAATTCTAATCAGTCGAATACTAGTGCAAGGACTAACCCTAATCTCTCAGGTGGGTCCAAGACTAACCCTAATCAGTCGAATAATGTGCAAATTTAACCCATTTCAGTTGAGTGACGTAATTGTTACGTTACAGTCCAATGAGCGCGAGGATCTTGCGGATCTGCGGGACCGGTAAAGTAAAGTCAACCCTTAATTTTTCACAGGTCATTTCCCGTTACAAGACTTTTCTTTGGATTTTGAACTGTTGACTTTGACTTGCATCGGCAAAAACTACCATACGGGGTCATCAGTGTTCGCAAACACAAGTCATCTTTTTTCTTTTTAAAACTCTGACAAGAAGTAAAAATATTCGAAAAAAAGATGTGTTGAAAGTCATGATAAATTTTAGCTGAAGCGTATTAAATTTGGCTTAATACAAATTAATTCAACAACGACCTCAATCTTAAAGATTTATTTTACAAATAAGACTTTATCCTTTGAGGTTGCCCATGATTAATTATTTTCTGACATCCAAAAAAAAGTTAATTTCTATAAAATCCATAAAATCAGGACTTCACAGCATCATCATAGTTTTACCTAACAAAGAATCTAACGGAATGTAACTTTTATTCACTGAAATGGCCTTGGAACTATTCTTCAGTGACACATATTTTATAATGTCCGTTGTATTACCGTCAAAACAGGATTAGGTTCGTTTTTGGATTTGAGCAAAAAATTGACAGTTATTAATCACTCGGATAATGAAAAAGTATATATCCCGACATCGCCTTAGCCCATAAATTATCATTCCATATGGGACAAACAACTATTATACAACAATTATTATAAATTAAAAATCAATAAAGGAAACTAAGTCGCTTGTCTTTAAAATAACATTT
>PRKT01000035.1:835526-866819 GCA_003671525.1 Saccostrea glomerata | reverse complement strand
TGGTTGGCCCCCCCCCCCACTTTCAAAAACGATATTACGTGCCTGCTTTTTACATCGCTACTCTCCAAATGGCCAAATTTAGACACTTAAAATAAGTATTCTATCCGAAATCTTTCCTGATTTTATCAGTAAATTAGAAGGTTCAATTATTCTTTGCCTTCAGAATGAGCTAGCATTTTAGGTTCACAAGTTTTATTTGCGATATTTGACTGTTTAGGGAAAAAAGACGTTATTAGTCAATTAAACGGAATTGTTAATTTCTGCTTTCCAAACAATTACAGTTGTGCCTCTCGTCAAAATTACTGTAAAAGATATGTGTCAATATCTCTTGTTGACAGAGGTAAAAAAGGGTCTTTATAAAAAAAAATTATGTAAGCTGATTTCTCTCTCTGTGTCGCATTCCTTAAAGTACAAGGTCATATTCTAAATGACAGGTAATTGCGATGCCTGTATCAGCATATTAAGATTCTTTGAAATTGTTATAAACTGAGATCACGATTGGCCGATAGCAAATATTGCATCCTTAGTATCTCGCCCATCTTTCTGAACAAATCTAGAGTTAAAGTTAGTATATACTAGGTTCACCAATGACTTACATGAATGAGTGTTAAACTCATTTTTTTTGTGTTCGCATTGCATAAAAAGTACTTGTAAGCGAAAATATTTAGATAGACAATATCAACAATTACAGAGCGGTCGAAAAGATTCACAATTCGACTCAAAAAGTTTAAATAATGGTTGCTCGAATACTAGTAAGTTTCAACAAAGTTTGAATTATCCTTGCTAGAAAGGACAATATTGAGGACCTCTAAGATGAATTTAGGTAGCCCCATGCTCTGACAAATAGATGAAGTAAGCCACAAAATACACTTATAAATTAAGAATACCGGTATATACTTGTTAATGGGGAATAATCTAATTAAATATTTCAAGTATTTTCAATGTATAGCCAACTTAGCCCCATCGTCGATAGTTTTCGAAAATGTCTCGTAAAAGTAAAAACTACTACTACAATTTGCCGGACATCGTATTTGGTAAATTTTAACACCAGTATCAAATGGTTCATTTCCCCCTAAATTTTTAGCTCTACTGGTCAGAGACCAGAAGAGCTTATGCGATAGTAATGCGTCCGTCGTCCGTCTGTCTGTCCGTCTGTAAACATTTTTCAAAATGCTACTCCTCCAACATATTTGGTCTGATTTCAATATAACTTGGCACACAAGTAGACTACACTAAGATACATAATTCTGAGTATCGGTTTTTGATTTCGATGAGCTGTGTTGCCATGGTTACTAAAAATAGAAATTCCTGTGAAAATCATTCAAAATGCTACTGCTCTTACAGTTTTAGTCTGATTTCAATAAAACTTAGCACACAAGTAGACTACACTTAGATACATAATTCTATGTATCGGTTTTTGATTTCGGTGAACGGTGTTGCCGTGGTTACTAAAAAAAAGAAATTTTTGTGATAAACATTCAAAATGCTACTCCTCCTACAATTTTGGTCTGATTTTAATATAACCTGGCACACAAGTAGACTTCATTAAGATACAAAATTCTGTATATGGGTTTTTTATTTCGATTACTGGTGTTGCCGTGGTTACTTAAAATAGAAATTTCTGTGAAAAACATTCTAAATGCTACTTCTCCTACAGTTTAAGTTTGATTTCAATGTAACTTGGCACAAAATTGACTACACTTAGAAACATAATTGTTTATCGGTATTTGATTTAAATAAAGGGTGTTGCCATGGTTACTAAAAATAGAAATTTCTGTGAAATTCTTTTAAAATGCTACTACAAATACAGTTTGAGTCTGATTATAATGTATTTGGCATGCAAGCAGACTACACAGAGATATATAATTATCAGTTTTTTGTTTTTGATTTTGATTATTTATGTTGACATAGCAATTTAAATTGAAAATTTTGTAAAATTTTATAAAAGCTACTCCTGCAATTGAGCCTTATTGAAATCTTGCCTCAAAAAGAGACTTAACCAAGGATCATTATTCTATTTATTGTTTTTATAAAGTTTTAAGTCCCAACTGCTACTTTTCTCTTTCTTTATTATAAGTACAAACCAGTAGAGCTACAGTCTCGACAGAGACTTCTGGTTTTATATGAAACACAAAATCAAACATTCAAAGAAAGATTACATTTATAATATTGAGATAAGTACGTTATGGTACTGGTCAAAGAGAGAGAGGGGCTAAATTCGAAGAAAATGGAAGAACCAAAACAGTTCCGAAGTTCTGAGAGAAACAGCAACATGTCTAGAACCTAATATATAATATAGAAACTGTATTGACTTAAATTTAACCAATAAAATTTAACCATCTGTGAAATAGTTTCTTTTGTCAATTTATGGACTGGTTGAGAGATTGTCAGGATGGTAATGTAAGTTTTTCTCAATCTGTAAGAACAAGGTACACATTCCTGATCCTTGAAAGGTCCTGCAGAGCTTCCTTGAATGACAACCTTCTAGAATTTAACACCTTTCAGAGGATCAAGTCGATATTCTGCAAACCAGTACTACAGACTGCCAATTCCAATCTTCGAAACACCAATTTTGCACCATCGAAAAGGTAACTAAAGTTCACAGAGCCTGTAGTACCGAAGTCAAGGCATTATAGACATCCCCCGACAGACCTACGTCTATGTTACCTTCAGTAAAAAATCTCCACTTCTTCTGATGTGTTTCCAACAGCTACATAACCATTTCCAAGTCATTATCCAATTTCTTTAAAATCATAGCTACTACTCCTGTAGTCAAAATTTCAATAACTCCCTCTCAAAGTATCTTTCACTCTCCACAGATTCCGAATCCCCATCCACCTATTCCTAAAGTTATTTAGCTTATGACAGAATTAGTTCGATTTTTAGCTCACCTGAACGCTGTCTGTCATTGTCGTCGTTCTTATCGTTGTAAACTTTTCACATTTTCATCTTCTCCAGAACTACTGGGCCAAATTCAACCAAACTTGGCACAGAGTATCCATTGGTTAAGTGAATTCTTGTTTATTCAAATGAAGGACTACGCCGTCTTCTAAGGGGAGATAATTGCAAATTTGTGAAAAATTTGTGACAACTTTCAAAAATCTTATCAAGAACCACTATCCTAGAAAATATGAAACTTATGTGGAAGCATCTTCAGGTAGTGTGGATTCAAGTTTGTTCACATCATGAACACCTGGGATAGGTGGGACCACATTGGGCGATCATTTTGCATTAGAAATTATACAGAAAATCTTTAAAAATCATTTCAAGATTAGCAAATACCTGTTTGATCATATTTATATGGAAGCATCCGCAGGTTGTGTAGATTCAGTTTTATTCAAATGATCAGGCTGTCAAAGTTTTAAATGGGAATACGTTGGGAGCATCTGTAAAATTCTTTTTCTCAAGAACAACTAAGATTTGGGTTGCACATATTTATATGGAAGCATCGTACTGTATTGTAGATTTCAGATTATTCAAATCATGACACCTGAAGGTAGGGTGGGTGATAAAAGTAATACACGAGTCTCGGTTTTAAAGGTCTTATCCGAAAGATTCGAAACTTGATAGTTTCTACTTTCACTTCATAGTTCCGACCTCACTTCATTAGGTCAGTCACGGCCGTGATTTAAACACATGGCCTTGCGATCACAGAGTCAGTGCTCTACCGACTGAGCTTCCTTGACAGTAAATATTTTTCTTTTGAGAATTTTTCAATTATATTGCAATTGAGACCCCAGGAAAAGTAAATCGTAGTTTCAAACATTAAACGATATAATACATTTTCAATATATACTTACCCTTATTAATGTAAACTAACTTGTAAACGTTCCTCTAGAACTTGCTGCGGGTACCCGCCATATTAGACTGGAAGTGGAACTCTCTAATGTCCCCCTGTAGATAAGTGAGGGAAAGGGTTAGACTTATTGATGCAATGAACTATAACAAACTCCCCTTCTTTTACTTTAAAGAAATGTTCAATTTCAAAAGTTTCCTTTTTCTTTTTTTATAATTCAAATAAACTGCAAACAATAACGCATTTACACTATTTAAATGTCCTCTTCAAACATAGCTATTATTTCAAGGATGTCGACTCCAAAGCACTCTGCTGTATTGCTTTAAGCAGATTAAGACATGACGCTCCCTTCTTTGTCAGACAATCTGGAAGTTGTTCTTTGCTATTAATCCATCTCACTTCCTGAATCTTCTCCCGTTGCATCAACTCTCTGATGCTGCTTATCTCAAGTCGAAGTCGTTTTTCTGACACTTGTTTAGTTGAATTGATTGCATCCTTCAATGAATGACAGTCCGTCAGGCACACAATTGGTAACTTCTTTGGTTCGGCTTTTCCATACAAAAGCTCTGCGTAGAGTGAGGCCAGAAATATTCAATTGTCAATTACCTCTGCCATTGCCAAAGTTTCTGAAGCTAGGGTACTTCTTGCAACTCTTTGAATTCTTTTCGATTGCCATGCTAATAGTGAAAATTCTCCATTTTCTCCAGCCAGTGCAATAAAATGACCTCCCTGGGACCCTCCATCTGGTAAGTTTCAAAGAGAAGAGTCACTGAAGATGACAGGTCTGACTGTGTTTTCTGGTCCAATTTTGGGAAACTTCAGCAATACGGATTCTGACTTAATGTTTTTGATAATCTTATTGGCATCAACTAACATCTGCACGTTGGCTTTCTTTAGAGACGAAGCAAAGTTCGAAGCATCAAAAATCACATCAGGTCTACTTTGCCTGGCAATCCATAGAATTTCCCCAATTTTAGATTGAAGGATTTCTTTTTCCATTAGCGTGAGCCCTAATTCCTTGTCAGTGAGGCGATTCTTGTCTATGGGAATGAACTGTAGGTTGTTTTGATACTTTTTCTAACTAAGCTGAATGGTTTCTTAGTGTCTTGGCAGTTCTATTCCAACATATGGAAAAGAGCCATTTTCTTCATGATCTTCTTTTCCCACATAGAATGTTGGTCTTATTTGACGGATTACAGTGTTTTCAAATTCACTGGATCCTCCCCAAAGAAAGTCATCAACATGGCATGCTAGCACACCTTCTACTTTCTTTTCTTTGTTCTTTAAGAATAAGATATCACAGGATCTACTTTCGAAACTTCAACACCACTTATACTCAGAACATCTTTGATCCTTTTATACCCGTTGAGAGATGCATTGGAAAGTCCATATACCCATTTTCGTAGTTGCCATACAATACTAGAGCAATTGGCTTCAGAGGGGGGGGTCTCATATATATCTCTCGTTCAATTTCCGATCCTTGTAAAAAGCAGTTTTGATGTCCATAGTATGCAAATTCCAATTCCTCTGTGATATTATAGCTAGTACTAGTCGAAGGGAATCTGAACCACAGGTTGGTGAATCCTTAGGGATGTCGTCCTTGTTTACCTCTTCAAAACCTCTGGCCACTAGTCTTGCTTTCTGTATTGTACCTTCTGTTGTATCCTTCAAACTACAAATCCATCTTGTTGAGATGCACTTTTGTTCAATATCTTTTCTTTCAATGTACACATTATTGGTTTTCCATGAGTCAAATTCTTTCTCTTTAGCTTCCTTGAATTTTACATCTGTAAGAACCATCACATTGTCCTCTTGTGTAATGTCATTGTACTCTTCTGAACCCTGAACGTCTGTTTCCTGTGTTTCAAGTTCCCGTACTATACTAAGATCAACAGAAATTTATTGCATCCTTTTGTGACTCAGGTTCCATAAATTTCAAGTTAAACCAGTTGCTATTTGTTCCTGCTGCCTTGCCTGCATGTCCAAGTACTTTTGCTACACATTTTTCACCACTATCTGCATTTTTATACTGTACAATTTGATCCTTTGAATTTTTATGGTGTCACTGAAGTCATTTCTTTGACAATTTTTGTCCATTTCCTCAGCTTCACTGCATGCAGAGTCTTCACTTTCATAGTGATTGTCTAACTGTTCATTCTCTTCTTTTTCATCCTGCGATTGGCTTTCCTGTACATCATTAGAAACTGACTGGCTCTCACTTCTGTCTGTATTAACTTTCGTCTGTCAACATTGGTGCACTCTTACACATATTCCGCCATGTCTGACAAAAAACTACTGCACCGTCTTGTCCAATTACCACGCCTGGACCCCTCCATTCCCTGCTGTCTGGTCTCTTATACCGGGTAAAACACTTTATCTCCAGTCTTGAAAGTGTTTCCACTTGGACGAATCTGTTTTCTTAGCGCTCTTCGAATCCTCTCTGAATATTCACTCTTTGTTAATGCCGTCCTGGCTGTATGTAAAGCTTCAATGTGTTTTCCTACCAACGCACTCATGGTAGTCCCCTCGAGGGCTTGTACTTTGTCCGTCAAAACACTGGGAAGGCGTAGATTACTTCCAAACACTATCTTTGAGAGCTGAATTCATGTACATTGCTCAAAGCATTCATTGCCATGAGCGCCCAGCTAAGAGTTGTATCCCAATCACAGCGTTTGTCTTTTTTACTTTGTGTAGTATTTCTGTGAGTGTCTGATTGTGTCTCTCAATTAAGCCATTGCTCCACGGACTGTCAGCCATATCCCGCACTTCCTCATTGTTAAACTCACCATCATTGTCACTGTAAAAGTATTTTGGAGGTCCATACACTGCTATCCAAAGTTTCAGAAAATTTTGAACAAATTCAGAAGACATCTTCGACTTCAAAATGCTTCCAGCACTGAATCTACTAAATTCATCGATAATGTGTAAATACCATGTCCCATGCTCTAGTTCATGTAGATCTTTTGTTGATCAAACAAACTTCACACGAGTCACATACAGTACGCAGCAAGTTCAATGTTTCCTTGTCTGTTGTTCCTGCATTTCTCAGCAACTGTGCTAGGCGTTCACTACTGGCATGGTCAAACTGCTTGTGAAGTTTAGTTAGTATCTTTTCCTTTTCTGCAGGGCTCAAGTCTTGCGCTACTTCCAACACTTCCTCAGATCTCATTGCAGTGTTCCCTCCTTTAACACATGTATCCAAAATCTTCACACAATAGTGCCCACTTGATGTAAATTTGAGCTCACTCGGTTGATTAAACATGGATATTTTGTCGTTTTCCAAAATGACCCCTGCTCTCTTGAGTGATGGTTTGCTCAACAGAAGTGGAATATCAGCTTTCACAATCTCTGTGTCAATTTTACAATGAATGGTGCCTGTCACAGCAGGTATAGAAGCACTTTGGAAAGAAAACACAATTTTTCCATCCCAAAATTTGAATGCTCGATGACTTGGTGTGGTCAAAATCTTCGTGCCCATTTCTTCACAGAATCCGTTAAACCACTTCTCACCACATACTGTCCGAGTGCACGCTGTATCTATTATTGCAGTTCCGCTTGATTCAAGGACAAAACTTTCATTTGCCGAGGGTTATTTTTTGGTAAGAAGTGTCAGGTTACAATCATCCACTGTTTCCGCATTGTCTTCGGTTATTTTCACAGAATTCTTTTCCGGACAATCCTTAGGCTAATGGAATACACTTTGACAGATTGCACATTTTGTTCTCTTGTCAAACTTATTCAAAGGATTTGTACCTCGCTGTTTTCCTTTTGCGTCTGCACTGTATCCACCTTTTCTCTGTTTGGTATAGAAAATCGGCTTCTGTTTTACAGTTATACTCGTGCCTATATTACGTTCTGTTCCAACACATTCCCCTAAGATCCACTGAAGGGCTGATTTCATGGTTTTATATTTAAAATCACTAGCAGCTGTTAATGCAAGCTGTTTTTTCTCTGATGAAAGTCCTGCATTTTCTAAAAGTTTGAACGCTAAAACCGCTTCTGGAAATGCCATCTCATACTTCGTAGCTTTATTGTAAAGTTTATCAAACTCAGTGTTGTACTATGACATTGACTTACTTTCTGATTTCCTAAAAGAGTCGAAGTTCTTATAAGCTTCATAGGTTTTGTCCTTATCATCTGGTAAAAATACTTTGTCCAGATGTTCCATCAACTTTTACATACCGTCTTTATCTGCAAGATCTTCTGCTGGAAGTTCCATCGCCGTTTCTCTTACGTTTCCGGGAAGTGAGAGTGAAACTGCCAACGCTTGCTTTTCCTCTTTGAGTTCTGTAACGAACCGCCATACTTCTACTTCATTCTTCAATGTTTCGTATGTCATGTTTTTCTGTTCAAACATGGGTGGATTCTTGAAGTTGTTAGCCGTTGCAATTATTTTGTGTTTCTTAGTTTCCTGCACGCTCTGCTACCATGTAAACTTACTTGTAAACGTTCCTCTAGAACTTGCTGCGGGTACCCGCCATATTTAATGATATTTGACTGGAAGTGGTCCTCTCTAATGTCCCCTTGTAGATAAGTGACGGAAAGGGTTAGACTAATTGATGCAATAAACTATAACAGTTAACCTACCCCATTTTCGGTAAAAGGCTCAAAGCTCAATATATATACACTGTATTTAATCATATCATATCATATTAGCAGGGAAAAATGCTGATTTCAATCTTTAAGTTGGAGGCAAATATGATGCAATTTACATACAATGTATTTTCGATAACCCTAAAATGCTAAATATAACAAATAAGACCAAAGGTCTAGGAAAATGAAAAAAGAGCGTTTCAGATGGCTCTAAATGAAACTGAATATATTTGAAAAAAGTTGAAAATGGCTACTAAGATTCATAATTATGAGATTATGTATCATAAAATACAGAGCCCACATTTTGTTTAAATGTACATTCACGCATAACTCAGAGATGTTAATGCGATTTTGAAATGTTAAATTGCAGTATTGCTTTGATAACTCGACATTAGCCAAAGTATATATTTTAAACATGATTATGATAGAAGATATAATCTGGTAATTTTTTTTTGGTTTGAACAAGTTAGAAGGGGGAAAATTGTTCTAGTTTTAGTATCGTTTAAGTAAACAAGGGAAATACCCAATATTAGAATGATAGCCAAAAATAAATATTATATCATTAAACCTTAAGCAGAAAATTAGGTGAAGGACATGTATGTTTATTTACATCTGTGTGTAACTCGGTTAACTGTTTCTCTACCAGGGATCTAGAAGTACTCGACACTTGAATCGCCAGTCTTGGCTAGTGATACAAAGTTGCGAAATCATGCACAAATAATTTACTTTGAAAAACACAGCTTGATTCTAGAGACACCTCTTATGATAAATGATCTGTTGTTATCTTAGGTTCAAATTGTGGAATGTACTTCCTAAATTATGACCACAAATGCTGATTTTTTGCGGCCAAATTCTTTGCAATTAAATTACTAGCGAGCAAAATATTTGAATAATTTCCTATGTTTATATACAAGAATTGCACCTGTTACATAATAGTTTATAAGCTATATGTTTCTAACTTATCTAGGTTGGATGATTGTTTCTTCTTTAACGTCCCTCTTGAGAATTTTTCCGTCGTATGGAGACGTTGCCATTACCGGTGAAGTTCCTGCCGAGCGCTTGCGGTTAATTTTCCGCTTAGCCGCATATACATGTAGCGGTGCTCGTGTTTTAGGTTAAAGTTGTTATAGGTACATATGTGGTTCGCTAAAGGTTTTTCCTTCAGTTTTATATAATCATGGTTATAACATTACATGTTTTAATATAAGTTTCTGTACTAAACATGTATGCATTAATTTACCTCCCACCATCCAAAGGAGGACATTGGAATAACGAGGCTTAAACAATCTTAAAACTGTTTGCTTTCATGATTGTTTGGAACCTTTTCTTACTAGTTTCAACCTCCAAAATTCACACTATTACAATTAAGTTAAAAACTGATTATACTTCTAATTGTTTTTTTTGCGATTTTTTTTGTAAATCTGTGCATTAGTTTTAGAACACTAAGTAATTGAAAATAGACACTTGTCACAGAGGACCGGGCTGCTCTATGGTGTACGGGATTGAGGTGGGAGAAGTTATTCAGAATTAAAGGTTTTCTAAACATTAAAAGTATTATAAATCAGAATGTTCTTTCCCTTTAAAAATTACGAGATACACAATATATTTTTTTCCATAAAGTTGATCTTTAAAAATATTTAAGTTTTTCCATATTTGATATATAAACTTGCTTATCATTTACTATCGAAAAAACGACAGGTCCCTTTTTTATTAGAATATCGAGTTTTACTTATCGCATAAAAACGTACTTTACACAGTTCGTTTTTTATATTCTTAAAGTGAAATTCATTTTTGAATTCACAAATGTAGGTGATGCAGGTGTCTGATTTCAATTTATATTTTATGCAGCCAACATTTAGGCCTACTTGAGGAATTGATACAGTTTAAAAGTGGGTATCGTTTTTGTTCAATTTTCATCCGACTATAAGTTTTCAAAATATTATCGACTTTCGTCTCCATCATTTAGACGCATGTCTTTTTCATACATATCGAAGCTGTTTGATGATCAAGACTCATTTCCATTGTTTACTTTATTTATTTCCCGAGCGACAATTGATGGTTTTCTTGTTTTACCTTGTCTGTGGTTTGACAGTGAATTTCTCAATAAAACTGGAATAAAACTGAATGCTCCAAATAAAGCATGGTGTTCAGCTTATAGTAAATGTATTATGCAAATTAAAATATATAGGTAAATAAAATTCCCTTCCTATTCCAACAATGAAATTAACCAGGAAGGCACCTCGCTTAAAACGTGTTAAAATATTTCAAAGCTGTGTCTTTGTTTATTGTCTTTATGACATTTTCTGTTCTCTTTATACGCAGTATTTTTTTTTTACATTATTTTAATAAATTAAATTCATGTCGCACATGTGTCTTCAAGAGAAAAAGGGAAGTTTGTTTTTTTTGTGATCAATCTTGTTTTAACAATAGCACCCACATATGCAATATTAATTTCATATTTTAAAATAAAGCCATAGAGGTTGTGTATCTGTGCCAGAGCTTAATTTAAAATTAATTATAAAATTATCTTTCAATACTGCTCTAAGTTAATATCGTACCTGTACCAACTTATTTGTCTTACGCGTTAAAATGTGCAGATGTACAAGTTTTAAAATGCGCAATAAATGAATTTAGTATAATTATAACTTCGATTCCTTTTCTCATACAGAACTGTTTAATTTCAATAACAAATGTCAATTAATTGTCTTGTTATTATTGTATTAAGGAAATAAATTTATTTATTGAAAATATAATGTACGCTGTGTAAAACATCAATACTCATTATATCTGATAATAAATAAATCTTTTATTTATATCTGTAACAGACAATTATGTCTAAAATGTTTTATTTTCAAATGACGCTTCCAACCAAGGCCAAAGATTTCGGGTAATCCCTGTCTATTTGTTTTTGATACGTATTCTGAGCACTCCTGGCATTTTTTCTGCACATAAAGAAACATGTATCAATATCGCAGTGGTGTGAAGCGATTGTAGTATCTAAATAAGGAGTCTATATTAGATGGCATTTCCGGAACTATTCTGTTGAAGCGGGATTTGACCTTTGTCGTTATTGGAGAGGGTTTCTGAACTGAAATGGAAAACCTTTTTTGTGGGAACGATAGTCCCCAACAAGTCTACTCATTGATTAAAGATAATTGTACAATGTTTCTCGTTTGTTTTTCATTCATGGCAAGATTGTATCAGATTTACATAAGAATCTTATAAATTCGACCGTTCATAGTACTATTGCAGCTTAATGTACACAGAGAATCTTTGGAAGACGCATGCGAATACGGTTTTTGAGTCTTCATTTAAAATATGTACAATATGTCGCTTGAAGGAATAGTAAATATTGCACTAATTTAGATAATAAAATTCAAAAAATCACATCCATTGTAATGAGTAATTAAACCAGAAGTCTCTGACGAGACTAGCTCTACTGGTTTCTACTTATAACGAAGACAGTGAAAAGTAGCATTTGAACTTGAAAACTTTGTTAATTCGAAATATGGCTGAAATATTGCTGACTCGGCGTTAAACAATATACAATCAATCAATCGAATCAATGGTTTAGTCTTGTTAGCAAGATTTATTGCAATCAGACCAGAACTAGGATGAGTAGCATTTTGAAAATATTTGAAATAAATTTCTTTTTCAATAACCATGGCAAGACCATTCATCGAAATCAAAAACCGATATACAGAACTATATATCTTACTCTAGTCTACTTGTGTGCCAAGTTATATTGAGACCATACCAAAACTGTAGGTGGAGTAACATTTTGAAAAATCGTTTACAGACGGACACCTTTCTATCGCATAAGCTCTTCTGGTCTTCGACAAGAAGAGGTAAAATCAAGATTAAAATACTTTAAAGTTAATGCTGCTTTTTTTCTTAGAGATTTGATAAAGCACAGAGAAAATCTCTGAATTGTATAATTATCACTACGTCAGATCTCTGTGAGATATCTAAGATAGGAACTCTGAATGGCTGCACAACCCGAATGTCTCCAAGAGTGGCCACGGTCTCTAGATTTAAACGCTCTGACTGGTCCAGATGGCGTAAGGTCAGGGACATGCCACGTCATCTAGCGTTACGTTAACGTCTGGCCAAAATAAAATAAAAATTTTAACAAGCATGTCACATCAGAGGACAGGACCTCCCTAGCCCTTTACTACTCTCCTCCGATGTTTACCTGAATGAATTCCATTCATTTTCATGCAACAAAAAGTTTATTACTGATAGAAAGAAAAAATGATAATCGTTTATGGCGTTGTATGTAGCAAAGGTATTGTATATAGATGTCTTGGAGATCATATGACAATACAATGCCAGCTTGATTAAAATGAATTTGAAGACTAAGAAATATGGATTAAACTAAATCAAAACATCTGGTTTTTGTATTTCTCATTTATTAAGTTGATTTTACATTTCATGCAAAATACTAGCATCTGATGGCGTCAGTTTACGTACTATGATTTTTCGGGGGAATATACATTTGTATGTAACGCATCAATTGCGTTGATATTGATTAATACAAGACAACATTGACATTGTATTTATTTCAAACAGTCTTGCCAGCATTGTCTGACGTATTAGTTTCTTGATACTAAGCAGTAATCACAGAACCTAATTTTACTTCATGCAGTTTTAATAGCAGCTCCTTTGTGATGACTAACAAATCAAGGTTGTATCGTCATAGGACAGAAAATCAAGATACATGTATTATTTTTCCTAATGCACTCCATTTTTTCAGTTCTTGTATATAAAAAAGTTAAATCATGCATGTGTTTTATCTGTTAACTTGTGGTTAAGCCATAATGTTAATAAACGATTTATGAAAGCTACACCATGCCTGAAAGACTATAGAGGTCAAATATACATAATTAATTGTATTTATTAGTTTTACTTCCTACGAATCAACATGTCGACCTGCTTCAAGGTTTATTGCCATATGTCTGGGAATATGACAGCTTTAAAAAGGAAATAATGTTGTTGTTTTTTCTAAAATCAAGCTAGTCTTAAAATTAAACGAGATTTTGGATCTGTATAATTGGAAAGTGATGGTTTTTAATTACATATTTATAAATCTAATTTAATTAATTAAATGTGCTTCTAAAGATATACAGTAACTTTATTTTTGTGGCTACTAAGATAAAACGATTTAGCTTTCTGTCTCTCACTCATGAAAAACCAAATCTATTAATTTAAAATTTCGTTTCACATTTGTTGATCTTAACCTTTACAAAATATTTCAACACTCCAGGTTATGTGTTCCAGTTTAGAGGAAATTGAATTCTTCCAGAAATCTCCCGTGTTTCTGTTTGAGTGAGGGTGTGTTTTGCTTATGATAATAATCTGTCATCGTGCTTTTTTCGTCGAATTTGTTCATGCACAAAGAAATGATAACACAATAAAAAATGAAATATCTCGCAAATTACATGCATTTTAAAGTTTCATTTTTTTTTTTACATCTTCACAAATTATTACAATCGTTCAATGAGCACTGGTTTGTTTTATTTGGGAGAATTTATATCGCATGATGCCGGCTTTTCATTTCGAGTGAAACACATAAATGCATAGATGTCTTCAGTCTCTTTTTTGTCCCCCGCTGAAAGTGAGTTAAAGTATTAATTTAGGGCCTGTTTGTCTGCTTTTCTGTTCATCTGTAACACTTTCATTTCTAAACGATATCTCGCTAAGCCTTTCAGCTTTTGCAATGAAATTTTACACAACAGCTTTTGGCCTATGGAAGATCCCATTGTTTTTAGGTCAGAAAAATCGAAGATCAAGGTCAATAATTCAAAAATTCTGTACGTTTTATCACTTTCGTTTCTGTGCGATTACTGGAAAAGCCTGAAAGCATTTGCGTTGACAATTTATACCACAACTCCCAAAGGCCTAAGGAAGACACCTATTTGTTATAAGGGTAAAGATCAATGTCAAAAATGCATATATTTTGTGTGTGCGTAAAACTTTCATTCCCGGGCGATATCAAGAAACTTTTGCAATTACATTTTATACCATTATTCCCTATAACTTCGCCACTGCTCCCTAGATTCGCGCATGCTCTTCCTTAAAAATTTCCTTCAACCCGGAACACAGATTTCCTGAATAAGCTTGTTTTAATTACATCAAATGAAAATATAAGATGTTAAAAACGTCACTCAATTTACCCTACATGTAAATCTTGAAAAAAAAACATGAATCAAGATATATGAGAAAGATTTTGTAAATTTTGTAAAAATTGTGAATGCAATTAAAATAGTATAAATCGTTTTACAAGCATATAAATGCAGAATTGTAACAATAGTTTTTATTTTAGCAATTAAAATTTGCAGTAAAATCAATGTCAACATCTTCCTTTTCATGGTTTAAGATCAACCTTTTAATTTCCTTAAATTGGTCTACTGAATATTCTGTATCTGGAAAATGTTTAGTCCATTTTTTGAAATATCAGTTTTAACGTTGCCGTAATAAAACAATTAGACCCTACTTGATATTATAAATTAAACTTCCTGCTTTGAATGGATCACGAAGTGATTTTTTACTTCCCAGATAAAATATGAGGAAGCGCAAAACCTTGATATTAACACGATAAGATAAATTTGCATATAAAAATAACGCTCATTAATCCAGCAACTTTGATTTCTTGAAATCAATATTCGTTTACTGCATGTCAAGCAAATAAGATTCTAAAAATACTAAAAGTGCCGAGAAGCTTTGTTTAAACAGAGATAGCAACTCGCTGCTGTAACTCTTGGGTCATTAGGACAATGGATAAGATGTCGCTTAAAAACGGAAAATATATCTTACTAAGCCTTTAATTATACGATAATTTAACCAGACGAATTCACCTGTACTTTTGTTTTATCACTGCGCTTCAAGAGCCGATAGCAATAGGTGTCATTGATGCAACTGTTCTCTCATACCGAACTACTAAAACTCGGAAGTAGCATGAGTAAATTACTTTGAGGGACTTACTGCTGTACACGATTTCAGCTAATCAAACGCCACCCAAATAGTTAGCACTCGATAAAAAAGTAATCTGTGCAGCGGATCGAACCCACCCTATCAATCATATGTGATCTAAACGTAGGAACACCTCCCCCGCTTTGGGTAATGGTAGTCTCCATGTACGGGTCCATTAATCATGTAAAGTTCTGCAGACTTCTTTTGATGCTTTGAAAACGGGGGACACAGTTATACCTCGAAAATTTAGAGATAGTCATAACATCCAAATCTTACAAGTGCTTGAATGTTGAGTAATAATCTTGGAATGTTAAAATGACACGTTTATTTTAATTAATGTGTATTCAATTGTGTTATTTTTTCTTAATGGTGTACTTTAATCATTTTCATCCCACCCATCAAGATAAAGATATTAAATATGCCTTTCAAGACTGGAAAGAGCCATTAACTAACTGACAAATCTTTTAATTTCAATTGATAAAAGATAATGTGATGTAGAGAATGAAAATAACCTTTAATTAGCCAGAGAATGTACAATATGAAATAAAAAACTGAATATATTTTTTGTGGTAATTTTCAGATTAAATATACTAGTTAGTCAATTATTCAATACCAATACCTAGTTTCATATTGATAACTTATTATAGAGCAAGTTTATTATTAGAATTGCATATTTAAAAAAAACATAATTGAACATGTGTGCACAAAAGTTCAAGTTTTAATTTAATTCAATATTTGTATCATCTATCTTCTACAATAACTTATTTTATAATCACGAAGTGTCAAGGGAAAAGTTTTTCTAATTTTAACTTTTCCTTCGAAATCCGAGAGGCGTCTCGCAGTGAACTCCATTAATTAAAAACTTATTTAAGAACATTAATTATATATTTAAAAAATTTTTAAACCACACCATGAACTATTTTCTATATATTCTATGTGTTGCGATTTTTTTCCTCATCGGAAACTTTTTTGTCCTTTAATTACTTAGTCATTAAAATGACTTTAATAAGTTATGTTTTCATTTATCATCGCCGGTATGCTAAGTCTCAATAACGGGATCCCCCTTTAATTTACATGTGCTAGTCTTCTATGATATTTTAAAGCTCATCACAAAAAGTCGGTCAAATATTTCACACTATCTGCTCAATAATGACTTGTAATATATTTAAATGTAAAAAGATAAAATTAATGTTTCCATGTATACGATCAGTTACCCCACGGGCGAACTAGACCGTGCTGTTTTAAAAATTCTCGAGCGACGCATGATAATGGTAATAAAATTATATAGGCTTTTGAAAGTAAAAAACGACTCCTACAACAAAAAATTCCACGGATATGACAAATCAGACTTTCTTGCATTCTGATCAGAAAACATCGCCAGTTTAAATGCCTATATCTGATTATTGTTTTTGCTACACAAATATACAAAGAAAAGTTCATATATATTTTCCTGACTTCGGATACTTTTGTACCAAAACCTTAATATCAGATGATTGTCTACAGCGACTGTCAAACAAGATAGACCAATGGTCTTTATTGCATTTGATGACGTCATGGCATTTGTGTTCCTGCAGGACTTTTGAAATTCCCTTTATCTTTATTTGATGCATCTTGATGAAAGTATCCTGGAACGTTCTATCCATCATAAAAACAAAATCATGACAAAGAACATTTGTAGTATTTCATCTTAATTTAGAAATTAGAAAACAACAAGTAGACAATTTGGCTCACTCATGGAGACTTTTTGGAAAGAAGGGTCATGATTTTCCTTAGTTTCAAGGTTTGCAGTGCATTCTCGTTTCATGAGTCTCCTGTTCCGGTAGACTAAAGAACTTTGTTTTTTTGGGTTATTGATTTCGATAATGCCTCTTGTTAAAATCTCCATGTTGCAGACCGAAGTGGAAATGTCCTTGTTAAAGTCTGACTATAAGCTAAAATATATCTAATACGGCATTTATTGTTGGCGACGATTCACCAAATTTGCTCTCGTTCTTTTACATTTTTTATATTCTCTGATGGAGTCGGAAAACCTATAATGATATAATTCTGCATCAAGTAAGTCGTTAAGTCCTCGCCTCTCTATTCAAACCGCCAAATTAAGTCATTCGAGGATTAAAACAATGTTAACCTTGAAGGGGTGTTGTGTAAAGAGAAAAGAAAATCGTCTTATAATGAAAAAAAATTACCTTTTTTATAACACTGTTAAATTATAAAACAACTTTGTGTATTTAAATAAAAAATTGTGTATGTGAAACACTGCATGATGCCCCTCGTATGGCAGCTTATGGTGAGGGTTGAAGATTGTAAAATGCAAGTAGAGCTCCAAAGGTCCAGGTCAACATTTTTGGTTTTCAAAGTAAATGTCACAAGAAATACATGGAAGCAATAGTGCTTTCTTTCAAAAGTTAAGGCTAAAGTTAAAGTTTTTAAAAAGTGGGTCAAACTCTAAGATCAAAAGTCCAAAGTTTAAAATTGATGGTTTCCAAACGTCTTGTCACTAAAATACATATGTGAACTATAAAAACCCTAGTTCCTTTTATTCAAAAGTTATGGAGAAAGTTTTTTATTTTTCTAAATTATGCGTCAAACTTTAAGCTCAAAGTCAAAATTTTAGTATATAAAGAAAGGCCTTGTCACAAGTAATAAACTGTGAAATATGAAAGTCCAAGTGCTAACTGTTTAAAAGTTATGGGCAAGGTGAAAGTTTGTTAATTTTGGGTAAAAGTTAATCAAACTCCAGGGTCAAGATTAAGAGGTCAAATTTGTAGTACCGAAAGAAAGGTCTTGTCACAAAAATACACCTGTAAAATATGACAGCCATAGCCCCACCCACGCTTAACTTATTGGCAATGTTTAACTTTTTGCGAACAAACAGACATAAGGACAGAAACTATATATACCCCCGAATATCA
Organism: Saccostrea glomerata; assembly: GCA_003671525.1. Taxonomy (NCBI): domain Eukaryota; kingdom Metazoa; phylum Mollusca; class Bivalvia; order Ostreida; family Ostreidae; genus Saccostrea; species Saccostrea glomerata. The sequence continues at coordinate 848,546 of PRKT01000035.1, read as the reverse complement.
GAATGCAAAAAGACATAAAATACATTAATAAAAAGAATATGATTACTTGTTGATACTTCGTTTCTTACATCGAAAATACCAAAATGCATCGGCTGTCTTCTATAAAAATAGCTTTGCTTGTGTATATAAAGAATAAAAATAGCAACAACCGATCTATTTTTCCTGCGTCCTTTAGTGAGATTTAAATATATCAATACATGAAGGCCAAGGATATCTCTAAATGAATACAATCTATACGAATTACAAATGTACAGACGTATCATGGAATGAAAGTATATCTTAGATATAAGCATACCTATATATTCAGGAAATAGCTAAATGTGAAGTATAATATCGATATCCCATATATTTTTTTTCAATTTACGCATCAAGTCTTCAATATTTGCTGTATATTTTTTTTTAGCTTTTGTATTGAAACCGTATTTATTCATTTCAGAAATGTACGTAATTAAATGTCGCTGGCGTACACTTTATTTGCTAATTGCCTAATGAAATGAAATATCAGCTTTACGTTTTAGTTATTTAAAAGAGTCAACTGTCAGCAAATATACCTTGGGAGTTAAGTGTACATACACATTTTAAAAGGAAACCTAAATATATATTTCACCTACTGTGCGTACTAAGCATAACAAACTATAAAATCCTTCAAAGCGTTTATTTTATTTATTGGATTTTTTGTTCTTTAACAAAATTAGCTACAACGATTATTTTCTCACGTAGACACTGGCTTAATCCTATCAATATTTAAAAATGTTTACCTATTCTTCTCATGACAACTGTTTGATCCCGTGTTCGAAATGGTACAGAGGCCAAGAACCTGTTTACTTAAAAATATAGGTAATATTTACCTTGACAGCACATTTCCCTCGTATTAATTACCTAGGTGCAAAAAATAAACTTGACGCTCTTCATATGAGAATTAATAAGGCCAACGTTCATGCAGATATGTATATTAGGTTACTATAATCAGATTGATAGTCAGTTGCATACCAAACTGACAAAATTATTCCCTAATAAAGAGTTAATAATGAACAAAAAAATTTAATAACGTAAAAGTGTCATAATCTATTTAGAAGATAAACGAGTAGAGGGTGACAACATTTGTGACACTTTTAGAAAAATTAATTGAATTTCACTTCCAATTTAATCTAAATCTATTTATCGCTATATAAATGTTCCATGTCAAGATGCTTTAATTGCCATAAGAAGAAAATAAGCATAGACTTTATTAAGGTTAACCACATAAATATGGATTTGATTTATCATACCGCAAAAATCTCCCGAAAAGAACTGAAAACTCCCTTTAACTTATAAACCTATGTATTACATACTTTTTTTTAAAAATAGACTTACTTTGAACTTGAACAATAGCATTGTCAATTTAGATCTGATTTGGATCAGATCAAGTTTATAATTAGTAATAAATAGCATAACAGTCTAAATATTAGTAAAAAAAATCCATTCGCTTTAATCACGTGTGCTTTTGTGCGTGGCTTTCGTGTAACAGACAAAGGAGTTGCATTTTTTTTCCCATATAAACTTATGTTGCAGACAAACTTTTCTCAAACTTCGTCCTATTTCCGTCCGGTGCCGCCCTATTTTGCGACACCGTTGACGTCATAATGATCTTGTCGTATTTTTTAACGCTTAATATGATAATTTCGAGCGAATATGACAGTTTTGAGATGAAAAAGACATGCTTCCTTGTTGTAAAAATTAAAATAAATAACCACAGGGAGTTTAAACAATTAATCTTGAAAATGATGATAATCCCTTTTCCTACGTCACATTCGCTATTTCTTAGAATTAGGTCCCGACCAGTGATGCATGAGCTTTGTGTACTCAGGAATGTGTGAGAACCATCTCCATGAGGGATCATGAGAGAAAAAAAATAATTATGCCCAAATGATATGATTGTTTGTTAGGAGTTGCTCCCACCCGCCTTATGGAAGGCCTAGCTCATGGAAAAAACCTTTTTGATCAAAGAAAAGAATTAAATTTTTTTTGTTTATGTAATCGATTCTTTGCCTTGTAGCAAACACTTCAGTGGCATAAGATAGCAAAAACTGCTTTCTTTATTTCAAAGAAAGACTGTTTAGTTTTTACACATTGTGACAGCCTTGAAATTTGGAGTTTGCTGCTTATTGAGACCATTAATTTTACTTCAACAACCCCCACCCCACACTACCCTCATCCGTTCTGCATCTGAAATCCTCCCTGCAACTTTTTTTTAAAGAATGGCCTAAGTAGAAGGAATTACAAATTCATGTAAAACCTGTTTGGCACTTCCACCTTCACCCTTAATAAAAAGATCTCTTCTATGGATCTTTTATCACCTCACCTGGTCTTCATCTTTATTGTTTAAGTTGTATTCTCGAAGTACAGAGATTTATATGTACAACTCATTATATTTAGAAACTACGATACTTAATTTAAACATAACACGTAAGTAATATACCCTGTTCTTAATTATTACAGCGATATAATCGCCATTTAGCGGGTGTTCCGATAATCTTTCAACTGTGATACTATATAATTATGACCTTTGGTTCGAAATAGCAACCATGCATTTCATAGATACACTGTAATTACAAAAAAGAAGTTAAATACCTATATTGATGAGATTTTCTGATCCGAAGTTTGCTTGTTAATAAAATAACATGATAAAAACATAATTTAATGGCGCCATCGCTCATCGAAAGATGAACATTTCTCCATTTCTCTCGGGGAAAAATCAGATATAAGGTATAATTTTAAAAAAAATCTAGTCGGAAATGTAACATGGAAAAAATAATAATAAATTAATAGCTTCCTTACTGCGTTATGTGTTTGCACATTGAGCACATTTTTTAAATATGCGCTTGATCATAGAAAGAGTTTTTTTTCAAACATTTTAAATTCTTGCTTCGATGGGTGGAGATGATGTAAAATTATGCTAATAATTTAATTCTCATTGAAATTCTTTAAAAAACTACACTGTTCCATTTAAATTTCCTCACCGGAAGAAAGGATGAACTTGAAGTAATTGAAAAACAAATATTGATGGAATTTTGATACCCACAAATTTGTACACAATATGAATACCTTAGGGTCGGATTACTTAACCGTAGGCTCGCCGTTTATTTAATATCACACACAATACCGTATATGCAGCTATGGCAATTTACACACAAAATACGGGCGTTAAATTCAAATATTTGCGCTTTAGATCTGAAAATTCTCTTGAAAAACTTAACAATTGCATAGAACTTTCAGGAACGGGGTATATGGTCAGAAAAAGTTGCCAGAGAGGTCATGATTTAATGAATCATAACATTTTGCAATGTTCATGCATGGACTGAAAAGATAATGACGTCCACTTCGTACTTTAAGTAAAACCCTCCTTAATCATTACTACTACAAAGAAGAAAATGTTCAATTCTTATCCTTTGTACTTGTTTGTTTGCTTAAATAAAAAACAGTTGCATTGAAGGGGATCGGGGATTACCGACTGCCTCACCTTTTTATTTTTAGTATCTCATACCCTAATACTTGCATGCTTTCACATGTAAAGAATTCCTCACATCAGGCTTACATGTACATGTATGGCCAGAATGACATACGTTTTGTTGTATTCAAGTCCTAAAAAATAGTATTTTTGGGATTTTTGAAATAGTGAATTCAAACTCGCGAATGATGTATAAGATATGTCACTCGTGGTAGATTTATTTAATCTAAAATCATGAGATCACACATGATCTATCTTGTAGTACTTGATAAAATTATCACCTGATGCCTATTTATAAAGATGAATAATTACAATATTTGATTATAGTAAAGAAATGTCTTAATAGAGTGAAATAAATTCATTTCACTTGTCTTACACCTTTTCCAATTCTAAGTTATAGTTGATAATATTGATTGTTATGCAATCATATCCAACTTGAGTTTAAAAATGACTAAAAGCACTTTTTATTGTACTCTTTTTAATGGGAAGGGTGGGGATCCTTGCTTTATTATTTGAGTTGTCAACGCATTTTATTTATTTCCATATTTAGAAGTGAGTTTTTAGTCAAGAATGAGTGGATGCATTCCACCAATTTTGTGTGTGTCTGTGCGTTTTTTTGTTCAGTAAAAAATCGGAGATATGATACCAATCCTGTTTTAATTTATTCAAAATAACTGAGACAAATAAAAAATTGAAATCTTTATTATTTAAAGCAATGATTTGAAATCTTAACTGAGAATAACCCTTACGCCATGTGTGACTTTATGTGCAGTGTCTAAGCATCATAACCGCAAATTTTGGTAATAAAAATGCATAATGTTTTTTGGTTTGGAAAAACCGTTTATCATTTTGTTCAATCTGGACACACACCGCGTCAAATGTTGAAGACAAATTACTTGTAACTATAAAATACGGTTTATGATTACATTACTAATAAATTAATGTTAAGATATGCTCGTTGCACAACTTTCGTTAATTTTGTCCTTCAGAAAATCATGGCCATCAAGTCGAAAATGTCTAATATCTTACTTCAGTTACAGAATAATTTTTTTTTCATTTATATTAATTTCTACAGTTTAATTTTATTGTATGTGTCGCAATGCAAAAAGTTCATATAAAATACTGGTTTGTTCTGCATTACAAAACACAAACCTCCAATTAAAGGAATTAACTTCTCTAAAAAGAAAAACTTATACATATTTTGATATCAACTAAATCAGCCGAAGAATTGTAATTTAACTCGCCTGTCAAATGCAATACTAGTAGTAAAACATATATATATATTTTGTTATCAACTAAATCAGCCGAAGATTTGTAATTTAACTCGCCTGTCAAATGCAATACTAGTAGTAAAATTTTAGCAATTTAATGCTAAACGATGAATTTATAACTTACAGGCGAAGAAGAGATAAGAAAAGTTGAAAATAAGTTGAAAATAAAACGATTTAAGATTTTCAAATTAAAGCAAATGATAACATGGCGATTTTTAAAAAAAGTTTAACTTACATGTTTAAGGATAACTTCCAAATTCGATTGAAAATTGATTAATTTTTTCCTATAATGAAGAAAACTGGCGAATGTATTTCATTTGGAAGAACATTCAAACAGTCCTTCACAGGTTATGAAGACATTTGGGAAGGACTGGTCTTTCTGACAAATTCCATCTTAATTCATAAGACCACAAAATGTCTGTTTTTCGAAATCATGATTTTTCATGAATTCATGATCTTTTTAACTAAATCTACATGTATATTAATTCCAACGAAGCCTGTCAATTTATGTTTCGAACTTGATTTCACTAAATATTATTTTAAGCCTTCGTACAAGTAACATCGATTCGAAGTATTTAAACCATTTGAATTGCATGTAGATATTTAATGCACAAATTTTCAGTTACTAAGTTACTTCAACGAATCCACTCACTCTAGTAACTATGCGATCCTCTCTTTGTTCAAACTTGAAATAAAATAACTATATGTTTTTTTTTCATTGAATTTATTCTTTGTAACAAAACTTAACAATGTATATAAAAATAAATACATAAATATTTGTTCAGTAAAACATCAGGTTTATACATTTGAGCAGAACAAGTCTGAAAAACAGTACATATAGAGTTGACACATTGACTAGAAAATTTTTAGACATCGTCACATATCTGACTGCGTCAAGGTTAACTTCACAATGTTCAAATCTTTTTATATCCGCCTGGTCAACTTCATCGGTCTCCGGGTAGCATTGGGACAATCACATATTCAGGCAAATCAAAAGTTCATATAAATAAAGTGTAAAAATATCGCATGTATAAACGTTAACAACAATGGCTTTCAAATAAATGCTGAGAATATATAATAATAAATAAGTTAAACAATAGAAATAATAAATAAATAAATATAATAAATCTCTCTGTCTCTTGAGATTCACTGGAATTCATGTCCGAAACAACAGAAACCACGTTTTGGGACTTTGAGATGTCTTTCGGTTTCCGTTTTACGAAACTGAACACGAAGCAGCACAGCACCGTTTTCCGACCAAATGGGAATTCTGGCCGACTGTGTTGAACACATTCTTTTTGAAAGTTCTAGTCATTTTTTTTTCTTCATTTACCTTGTCATATATAAAATTTGCGAATGTCGGACACTGTTTGCACCGAAAATGCTCGGAACTGATGAGACAGCCAGATTTGAGATGTTTCTGCTGTTGGCTGAGGACATGGGGAGCCCGAGCCCAATCTCTTCATCCTGAACGTTTCTCAAGACGGACTCGATCTGGAATTCTTTTGGTAAAACAATGGCCATCTTCTTTTTTTCTTTAATCAGCAAATAAAAAAGTTCCAAGGAATTTAAAAAACTTAAACTTTTAGTGTCCTTATAGTAAGTTATTAGTCACTGGCAATAATATCGCTGAAATTGCAAGTCTGTATCGCTTCTGTTTTCTTGTAGTGTCTTTTATAAACTGAAGATCCATAGCTTAATCAAGGCCTTATATACTATCTCTTGTGTAAAATGTACATCCCTTAAAATAGAATTACCTTACATCATATTCACTTCATTCATGAGAACCAACCAATCGCAAGCCGAATCGATATGGCCCAGCCTATGAATGAAATCATATGCCGCACTGCGCGTGCCTGCTCATGATCCGTTTACGCTAGTGTTTGTGTGTTTTATCGTAGTAACAGGTGAATTTCCGGAACAATGATTGCAATACCAGAAATACGGATTAAGAATTTTAAAATTTGGATATTAAATATTTCCTGTATTCCTGAACCCCAGAAACATCTAACGAGTGCATAAGGATTACACCATAGGCTCCATGTCTAGTGAAATTTCATTTCTAAGTAGGGATATATTTTTAAATGTAAATGCTTATCGTAACTAGGTATGGAAGCCGCGTCTTCCGGCTCAGCCACTGTATATAGACCATAATGATAACTATTATAATTGTACTTTAACTTCCTATAAGTGCCTTTTGTATATGATTTGTAGGATTTTCCTCCCGAGATGAATTAATTCACGTACAATGGTTGTAGGTGGATGTACATGGAGGAACCCAACCAAATAAGGACTAAAGATATTAGATTTACAACTCAGAAACAGGAGTAAATAAAATCTATAGAAAAAATTATCAATCATATCTTCCTGCATGTCATAAATCGGATAGAGGCCCACGTTTTTTTTTTAATTCTTATTCTGTTGGATTGTAATAATGATGGATAACCACCCTCACACTAGTATTATAAGAAATAAGATTTTATATGGAACAATAAAATTAATTCTCAAGATTTGTTTAATTAAATGTTCGTGAAGAGTTTTCATCTTAAAAACTGTAACAAGTTAAAATTGGACTATGAGATTGCGTCATGAAATTGACTTACATAATTATTTGTCTTTATTATATAAGGCTCCAACTTTTTATGAAACACTTTTGTCATCTTTTTCGCGCCTATCTGAAGTGGTGAAAAATTCATGTTATTGTATTTACATCAAATTGGTTGATTCTAAACAATGTCGTTCATGATAGTTCGCTAAACCCATTTTATAAAACGGGGTTTTGATTTCTTTCTTTCTTTGAAATGTACCTATAGACTGAAATAGAAAAAAAATATAGTGTTTTTTTTTTGGTCTGTACTAGTGATTTAGGTCATCTCAGAAAATGACAAAAAGGTCACGATTAATATTTTTTTTATCTGCAGATATGAATGATGGGTCCTGCTATTGATTCCAAAATGTGACCTAAAAATATGAGCGCTTGAATGAGTAACTTAAAGATGAATTTGATCGGAAATCCTGAATCTTATTGAAATGGAAAAAGAGTACTAGTAACTAGATGGAAGAAAGAGTTTTTTGGGCATAACTTTGCTTTTGAAATAGTGAAAAGTGTTTTATTTTAACTTTTATACCTCACCATGCTCAGTAAAAATTTATTGACTACGTAACATCACCCCAAACAACGAAAAGGGTAATCGGTGACCTTCTATTAATATTGAGATAACGGTACTTTTTTGCGAGGTAAATCAGGGACGCATTGCTTGTTATGATGGTATAAACTTCTCCCTTTCAAACGATCTTCGATGCACTTCCATATTGCGGTTTACGTATCAGTTGCAATACATTGAACAATCGTCTGTGGAATTTATTTATCCCTATTCAACTTTTAACGCAGACGGGCAACAATGTCAAGCTGAGTAAGACACAGGTGAAATATTTTTGGCATTTAAAAAATGCACATTCCATTTAATGACCTACACTGGACCGTATCGGATATTTTAATCCTAAACGGTAATAACTTGCTAGCCCTAAAACTAATGATTAATTTCAGTAATTACAATATAGAGGCCTTGACCTTCTTATTTTTACAGTTTACAATTCATAGGTGTGAAGTAAATACATATAATACTGTTTGTTTCGGATACTTAAATTTGAATTTAATTAAAATTCCGATTTTAGAAAAAAAAAAACCCGACCTTATAAAGAAAGTACTATGTTAATTTGTGTTAATTGTGTTTGAAAGGAATTTTAATTTGACGTTTAAATTAAAACAGATAATAAAATATGCCAGGTTTCATTGCGAGACAAAACAAGTATAAAACTGTCATTCGACTATTTCAGAATTTATTTAAAACGTTACAGGGTAATTAAAATTTGGAGGCAGATTTCCGCATCATCTTCGTGTATAATAAAAATTTTCAAAAGTTATATAATAAAGGGGTTTTTCTGTACATATTATTTGTTTCTATGTAATTATACGAGGGTTGTCCCAGAAAAACGTGAACTTTTTGAATATTTCAAATACTATTCAACCAAAACTAATAATTTTTGGCATGGTGTTGGGAAATCATCTTAATTTGTAGGATTTTCCTCCCGAGATGAATTAATTCACGTACAATGGTTGTAGGTGGATGTACATGGAGGAACCCAACCAAATAAGGACTAAAGATATTAGATTTACAACTCAGAAACAGGAGTAAATAAAATCTATAGAAAAAATTATCAATCATATCTTCCTGCATGTCATAAATCGGATAGAGGCCCACGTTTTTTTTTTAATTCTTATTCTGTTGGATTGTAATAATGATGGATAACCACCCTCACACTAGTATTATAAGAAATAAGATTTTATATGGAACAATAAAATTAATTCTCAAGATTTGTTTAATTAAATGTTCGTGAAGAGTTTTCATCTTAAAAACTGTAACAAGTTAAAATTGGACTATGAGATTGCGTCATGAAATTGACTTACATAATTATTTGTCTTTATTATATAAGGCTCCAACTTTTTATGAAACACTTTTGTCATCTTTTTCGCGCCTATCTGAAGTGGTGAAAAATTCATGTTATTGTATTTACATCAAATTGGTTGATTCTAAACAATGTCGTTCATGATAGTTCGCTAAACCCATTTTATAAAACGGGGTTTTGATTTCTTTCTTTCTTTGAAATGTACCTATAGACTGAAATAGAAAAAAAATATAGTGTTTTTTTTTTGGTCTGTACTAGTGATTTAGGTCATCTCAGAAAATGACAAAAAGGTCACGATTAATATTTTTTTTATCTGCAGATATGAATGATGGGTCCTGCTATTGATTCCAAAATGTGACCTAAAAATATGAGCGCTTGAATGAGTAACTTAAAGATGAATTTGATCGGAAATCCTGAATCTTATTGAAATGGAAAAAGAGTACTAGTAACTAGATGGAAGAAAGAGTTTTTTGGGCATAACTTTGCTTTTGAAATAGTGAAAAGTGTTTTATTTTAACTTTTATACCTCACCATGCTCAGTAAAAATTTATTGACTACGTAACATCACCCCAAACAACGAAAAGGGTAATCGGTGACCTTCTATTAATATTGAGATAACGGTACTTTTTTGCGAGGTAAATCAGGGACGCATTGCTTGTTATGATGGTATAAACTTCTCCCTTTCAAACGATCTTCGATGCACTTCCATATTGCGGTTTACGTATCAGTTGCAATACATTGAACAATCGTCTGTGGAATTTATTTATCCCTATTCAACTTTTAACGCAGACGGGCAACAATGTCAAGCTGAGTAAGACACAGGTGAAATATTTTTGGCATTTAAAAAATGCACATTCCATTTAATGACCTACACTGGACCGTATCGGATATTTTAATCCTAAACGGTAATAACTTGCTAGCCCTAAAACTAATGATTAATTTCAGTAATTACAATATAGAGGCCTTGACCTTCTTATTTTTACAGTTTACAATTCATAGGTGTGAAGTAAATACATATAATACTGTTTGTTTCGGATACTTAAATTTGAATTTAATTAAAATTCCGATTTTAGAAAAAAAAAAACCCGACCTTATAAAGAAAGTACTATGTTAATTTGTGTTAATTGTGTTTGAAAGGAATTTTAATTTGACGTTTAAATTAAAACAGATAATAAAATATGCCAGGTTTCATTGCGAGACAAAACAAGTATAAAACTGTCATTCGACTATTTCAGAATTTATTTAAAACGTTACAGGGTAATTAAAATTTGGAGGCAGATTTCCGCATCATCTTCGTGTATAATAAAAATTTTCAAAAGTTATATAATAAAGGGGTTTTTCTGTACATATTATTTGTTTCTATGTAATTATATAACGTCATATTAAATACCCATATAATTATTACCATATTTCAAGAGAATTCATGACACAAAATACGGAAATGTTCTATTGTATAATATAAATATTCAAATATAATGTGCTGTTAATACGATCTACATGTATAAAAACAAGAATATCAACAATCCCGTTTAAAGTCATCATTTCGTAAGTTCTATGGTCGATACAATGATCTTGTCAGCAAATACAATTTATCATTGAGTCAAATGCTGACTGACGTTTTTCATACTAATTCTAAGTCCATTATTTATACACTGAATTGACGACGGATTTTCCCGTTATTTCCCGATAATGACAAGGAGCACACGGCGGGTGTGAACGGTCAGCAGGGGATGTTCACTTCTCCATGGCACCTGATCGCACCTCTGATGTTTCGGAGGTCCGTGTTAGCGTTGATCCTATTTTCTAAATTAATTTATTGACTTTGAGGTTGAATACTTTTCGTTACATGTATCTCCATATTTTTCTTCTTATACCACATTTTAAGTTATTCTGTGCTTAAATATCTCGCTGAGTTCAATATAATATGAAAAACTTTTAAACATGTCTCTTGTAAAATAAATATTTGGGAGACCAACACTACCGAATTTTCTATCAAAATATTGAGATGAAACAAAAATCATCATGACCAAAGATACCTACAGTTCACACTTAGTGAGGATTTATTCTGATTAACAATTTGAATATGTTCTTTTTCATTTAATATTTTATCAAGGTAAACACCACGTTAACTTGAATTTGAAATAATAAAAACCCCAATTGGCAATTTCTTTAAAACTATATAGGACCTATTAAACATGTATATGACAAATGGGATTTATTAAATCATTTTGGACAATGCAAACATGGAACCTGGTATCACCAGAGTGTATCGGATGAACCCATGTCTATTAATCACCTTGAAAAAAAATTACATATTACAGTTCCCATACATCTTCATTACACAACGACTCAAATAAAAAGAATATTAAATATGTATTTTAAAAACACACACAGCTTGACAGTTCATATATGAACCATTGTTTAGATTGGAGTGATTTAATCGATATGAACATACTTTCAAGAAAATAATGTGATATCATAATTCAATTTTCACAGAAAAGAAATCCAAAGACAAATCCTGGTTTCTACGTATTCTCTTTTAGAATTACCGGTCTCAGCTGTATATTTATTTAAGCAAAAAAGTCGGGAGTAATAAGAGAACGTTGATAAACACGTGTTTCTTCGTCGTACGTGACGATAAAATGTTCATTTGGGAATATTCCTCAAGAAGGAAAAGTCCGTTCTTTTATATTTTTTTTCCCAAATTTAGTTTTATGTGTCCCTACGAGGCTACAGATGACGTTAGTCTCGAGTATATTGGATGAAGTGAAGGGAAATAAATTATTGTAACGCATGATAAATTCAACACATTTGTTAAATACATGTACATGTACACAGTATATACTGAGAGTGAAACTTTTATTAATAAATCTTTTATGGTGAAAAAAAATGGTACAGAAAAGTTGACTGAATCATTTTTTAAGCTCCTCTCTTCTCCGATGATAAGAAAATGTTCAATTTGAGAGGGAGCGAGAGAATGAGAGAGGGAATCTTATGCCAACTTATATTCTGAAATTTGCAATGGCTTGAGCATCACTTTCTACGTAAGGTACCCCCAGTAATATTGCTACAATATTTCTGACTTTGCCAAAAAAAAAAGCTACACTAATTATAGGGCTTGACATTTTTGAAGAAAAATAGCAAAATGTGCTGGGTCGGGGGATTTCGTATCATTTCATTTTGCTTGTAATATTTTGATTTCTTTTTTAAAGGATTTAAATTCAATCAGCACCTTTGAAATTTATCTCGCCCTCCATGTGCAGTGAAATTCTAGCTGCAGAACTCGGGTTGAAAAATTGAACACATACAAACCATTTTTTAAAAAAAAGATTGAGATATGAAGGCTAACTATAGCTGCCTTTTAATGTTTATATCGTAACAAGATTTGACTTAAAGATATGAACAAGAGCATCGAAAATCGGGAACATCCTGTCGCAAAAGAGCATCGATCTGTAAATCAACACAGCGTTCGATACGATCCCGATGCAAATTTCGTCACTTCCTGTTCTCACAGAACCAACTCACCAACCCACAAACGAACTTACACGATTGCGTTACTACATGTATAATACCCTTCAATTCCATTGCTAGGGGTTGATTTAACAAGAGGCCCACGGGCCTTATAGGTCACCTGAGCTTTATGCAACAACTTTCCAGTTACAGTGTATTGAATTTGATTCATGTTTTAAGCCAGATGCTATATGGCATTCACAATTTTGAAAGGGCACCATTGATCATCATAACAATAAACTTAGCAGTTGCTTAGCTTGGTTACTGAATACCCATACGCAGGGT
>PRKT01000035.1:822850-833082 GCA_003671525.1 Saccostrea glomerata | reverse complement strand
CTTGATGTCCAGGAGTAAAGAAGAAGATTTTTAAAGATTGCATTAATTTTAGTGGTTTTGGCCCCACCCCTCAGGCCCCAGGGGGGCAGGGATCATGAAATTCACAATTTTTGTTCCCCTTCACCCATAGATGCTTTGTGCCAAATTTGGTTGAAATTGGTTCAGTGGTTGCAGAGAAGAAGCTGAAAATGTTCAAATGTTAACACACGACACACGTCACACGACGGACGACGACGGACGAAAACGGATAGCAATAGGTCACCTGAGTTTACTCAGGTGACCTAAAAATAATATGCTTTTAGATGAGAGAACTTACACTACTGTTATATAAGAAGTAACACAGGGAACAAAAAAATGGTGCTGTATATCGAAGAATTTCGCATGGATATGTAGCTACGATGCATTGGGTGGCTTCATCTTCGCATTGACCCCTGAAACAGTGACAATAATTTTTGTATAACATGTATAGCTTATTAAAAATGAATTAATAATTTGCTGGGTATGAGATTACACTGTACTTATAATTGATAATAAAAATTGAATTCAATATTACGAAGACCCGCAAAAATCTCAACAATGATTGGATTACCTGTCTCTTCTACGATGGTTATATATGTCCTTCTGCTTTGAATTTAAATACTAAATTATGTAGTTGTCCTGCGAGGTAAACATTACCCAAGAATTTTATTCAATTAAGAACATTTAATTTGTTCAGAATTTCCCAGTTATCAAAGATCTGTTTGCAAATATATAGGAAGCGTCTTTCTTATCTTTGGTTTTTATTTCCCTCGAGAGCTTATAAAAATTTCACAATCAACCAAATTGCTGTAAGAAAGAATTTCTTTACATATTTTTCCTATTACACAATCACAAAAAAATCTATATTAGTTGTATAAAAAATGTTTGCCTTGAAGAACAAACGAACATCAGAAATGTGATAAATAAAATCTCAAGGAAAGGGAGAAGCTGTTATATTGGAATAGAATGTCATAATGCACGAATGTGTATATATTAGTAGTAGATATTTGCTCATTGATGTTAACTCTCCCCCACACAACATTCAACTGTGTGAAACAATCACTTCTGTGTGCATTGATAACTTAAACAAAGAGAGATAGATTTCCCTATAAACGTAAAGTTGATCTGTTGCCTCTTATTTCTATTTGACTCCTACAATATTTTTCAAGTGAAGTGTAAATTAGAACTTTATACGTAGTGTTTATCACATTGAAAGATAATAAACTGATCAAGTATCTGACTCCTCAATATTAAGGCAGGAACTTTATTTTATATATTCCTGCATGGACAGAAAAAGTTTCATAAATATCTACTGGTGTCAGTATTTCATGGGGAAAATTGTTTACGTCAACATTTAAACTATCGAGAATCCGCTTAAGATTTCCCGAAATACTTGGAAAACTTTTCTTTCCAATTTACAGCTGGCTACTTTTTCAAGTATTTGAAGATGCCCCATTCTCATTTTCTTATTTGTGTCAAGTGCCTATAAATAAGGCATATACTGTAACTATTCACACTGGATCTTATAAATGCATTGACGCATTGGGTAATTTCTTGACGTTAATATTATACAATTTTAGCCTTTTGTCGAGGTCAATCCCTAAATACATGATTTTAGATTTAAGAGAATGCATATCGACCAAGTACTTACATGTAAATATATAGGTCTTGGAAAAAGCATATCGACCAAGCACGAAATGTGAGGTCGATATGCTTTTTCTAAGGTCTAATAAGTACATGTATTCTAACAAATCGAAAGGCTATAATTGTTTCATTACTTTTAATCAGTCAATGCGAATTATCCATGTTTTTAATAAATATAATTCTCATTAAAATTGTCATGGCTTTCGCGTTATGACCGTGACAGTGTTGTTTTATTATTACCGTATATGATTTTTAAATATATAATTTTAACACGCCGGGAGCAAGCCCCTGTGTACGGTATTCGACAGAAAACAACGAGAGCAAGCCCCTGTGTACGGTATTCGACAGAAAACAACGAAAACTAGTTTCTAGAATTTGTCCATCTTCCCAAGTCAAGAGTTTCTGATTCTCTCTGCTGCTCCATATTTCTTGATTCCCAAGTCAAGAGTTTCTGATCATCTCCGCTGCTCCATATCTCTTGACTTGGGAAGATGATATTTTTCATGCATCTCAGAAACAAATTTCAACTAGAGGTACTGTGAGCAATGAGCTCACTAAATGATACCCCCGCCTCCCATATGAATATAATGGCAGTGTTCATGTTTTGCTGTGGCAAACCCAAAATATGTTTCGGATCAAAAAGTAAAATAAGAGGTCACAATGGCAATATGTAATAAAGATTCTGTGAAAGTTTCATTAAATTTCCTTGTGGTATGAGAGGAGTTGCGGATAAGAGATGGGTACCCCATAGCGTAACAGACGGACGGACGGAAATACCGATTACTATATACCCCCACTTTTCAAGCGGGGGGTATGATAATGAAATGACAAACAATTATATTGTCTATAATCAAGCTACGGTAACTGTCTCTGTAGCATATTGGAAGTGAGAAGCGATAATCTAAACATTACTAATATGTTTTAAATAAGTAAGGTACATTACTCTTTGACCTTGAATTTTAGGCCTTAAAATTGATCAAGTTTATATATCTAATATCCTTGAAGTATAGTCTGAAACATCAAATGTTATCTCCATATCCTTCCTATGTTTAAAAAAAACTACTGCAGTAAAGGGCCTCAATTTATATGACCAGTCTACGTTTTCCACAGTGGGATTCTTACATGGGATGTAAGGATTTTTTTTCACGACTCTACATTTCTGAGCTATAACCAGTGGCATTTTCCCTCGTGGAATTCAACCATAATTTTGCATAAAAGTTTTTTATGAGAGGGACAAATGTTACATCTAACAAAAATGTGTATAATGTCTAAAAGCCAAAAATATGCACACGTATAAGACGATAACATGTACATATCCCACAATTTAGTTAAGTACCCTTAACTTTTGATTTTTTACGTCCCTTCGAATTTATTGAAAAGCTACCACTTGCTGGTAGAGGGTTCGGGTTGTATTTCGTGTCAGCACATACTGCGACACTAGACTTCTTAGGTTTGATCCGAAGAAGCATTGGTCTTCACGTCCCACAGTTGGACTCGAACCTGCGACGTGAAGATCAACTCTTTACTGCGCTACTCTACAGCAAATGCGCCATGCGGGCGACAGATAAAGAATGATCCATGAAAAAACTTAATAAAACAGTCAGCTGATGTCTTGTTCAGTTATCTTCAAACAGTCAGCTGCTTTTTGGTAAATAGAAAAGACAGAAAAAATGCATCGATTTATCATCAGCTTACCTTTCATTGTCCTACGTATTTACAACGAGTATGTTAAACTTAGCTAAGTCTTTTATTGAAAGAAATTATATAGCTTTACAAGTAATAAATAGAACATCGTTTAAAAAATTGACACGAAATCTAAAGATCGGGGAATAAGGCGGGCAGAATGCCTATATCGCGAAAAGCGAAAAATTCAATCTCAATTATATCCAAATTTTATGTCGTATTTCATCTAATATTAAAGTATACTTGATGTTAAATCTCAATAATTTACAAAATTCTCACTAAGACTGAAAATATTTGCCTATGAAAAAGCATAAACATGTAGCAGACTTAAAGGAACAAAAACGATCATGTTTTCAATATGAGTGGGTCTTCGCTCCATTTTTTTCGAAAGATAATCTTAAAAGTTTGCGATAAAATAATTTTTTTGGTTTACAAAAAAATGGAGCGAAGACCCACTATACCTTAAAAGTTTTATTTTCTCTCATAATTTTTTTCTCTCTCATAATTTAATAAATTTCAATATTAATAAGTAAATTTAAATACTCAATTTTCATATTAAGGGGGCCGACTATAGTTTTATTGTGTGAAAACTACAATAGCGAAACTCTTCATTTTTATACCATAAATAACTTACATTAACTTCAGTGTACATGCAAAGTTTGGGAGAAATCTACCGTCCAGGTATTTTTGAGGGACCGTCTCAAAATACAGGTACATTTACTATAGGATTATATAGGAAAATGCCAATTTTTAGCACTTTAAAGCAAATTATA
This sequence comes from Saccostrea glomerata, assembly GCA_003671525.1. Lineage (NCBI taxonomy): Eukaryota > Metazoa > Mollusca > Bivalvia > Ostreida > Ostreidae > Saccostrea > Saccostrea glomerata. Next base: position 828,964 of record PRKT01000035.1, on the reverse strand, counting down.
CAAATACTACAATAGACATTTTGTTCAAACTATAATATTTGATGAGTAATACTATATTATACAAATGACATTTTGTCAAGCAGAAAACCAAAGTGTAGTTTTGCTGCAGGGAAATGATATGCAATGTCTGTAATTTTTGAATGAGATGCAGTCGTCTATGGAAAGGTTCATTTGTCAAATCTTTTCACATGAAGATGTAAAAGACCTGTCTCAGTAGAGAACACCAAACACGCAACGAACGAACGTATCTCGACGATATTAACCGTATTACTACTTTATAAATACCATCACTCGCTTTATATTTATTTTGTAATTATTTCAAAGGCGGATCCAGCACCGGCGCGCAGGACGTGCGCCCCCTCCCCATTTGATTTTTGTTTGTATTATATATTATCTTCAAATCAACAGGAAAACACCTCTAATTTCTTATAAAGTTCCTACATTTTCGAGGGCTTCGCCCCTGGATCCCCACCAGGCTTTGTCTTGGACCCTCTGGGGGCTTTTAATGCAGCCCCCAGACTTCCAAGTCTTCTACTGCCCCCCCTCCACGTTTTGAAATTCCTGGATCCGCCGCTAAATAAATATTTAGACAGTTTAATTGCTAGTACATATTTCTACACGTTTTGAAATTCCTGGATCCGCCGCTGAATAAATATTTAGACAGTTTAACGCTAGTACAAATTTCTACACTTCCTAATTAGATCTGAACGACCAATATTTGATTACTATATTTATGTCGGGTTCCTTATATCGACACCCTAGATGCGAACTTACATCTATTGTTAAATTGTTCTCAGCTCTTGCACAGCGTTGTATTGATAATTGTTACAACCTATAAGTATGGCACGCCAAATTCACAAAAATGAGTAAAACATAGTTTCACACTTGATAAGCTAGATTTATCAACTGTAAACTATAGTTAAAAATTTGTTAACTATAGTTTTCATCTGTACAGCTATATTTAACAGTTGTTAACTATAGTTTACGAATGCTAATCTAAGTTTATCGGTCTGTAAGAAAACGTTAACAATAGATTTTGTTGATAAACATAGATTCACGTCTGTAAACTATAATTTACAATCGTGAACCGTGAACTATAGTTAAGAGTTGTTAATCATAGTTTCACAAATCGTGAAACTATATTTATCAGATCGTGAACTATATTCAAGAGCTGTAAACCATAGTTTATGAATCGTGAAACTGTATTTATCAGATAATCTATGTTTTGCAACCGCAAATAATTGTTTTCAGTGTTAAGTTTAGTTTACGGTTACTTAAACGTAGATTATCGCATTAACTATGATTTACAGATATAAAATAAAGATTAACGTTCAGCTTGTTAACTATAGTTTCAGTCCGTAAACTATAGTTTACAACCGATAAACCTAGTTTATCGACTGTGAAACTATGTTTTGCTAATTTTTGTGAATTTGGCGTGCCATATATAACACGTTATCGTAATAAACAAAGGTCATCCTTTAACATGGGCGGATCCAGCAGTTTTTGAAAAGGGGAGGGGACCAGGTCGGTGTACCCAGCACTCATGCATAGAATCACACCATGGCCACTTCAAGTCCGTAGCTTCATTTATAAGAAGGGGGGAGGGCTCCAAAAACATTGGACAAGCAAAAAAAGAAAAACACATAGACAAACATAAACAAAAAAATATATATATATATATACCACTTTTTGAAATAGGGAGGGGGTAAAGGGGGCTTCGTGTCACTTTTCTGTCGGTACATTACTTTCAATCTTGAATATGCGTATTTTCAAGCAACAAAAGATGTGGAGGGAGCTTCCAAAACAAAATATTTATTTAAAACTGCAGCAAAAAATTATTCTCAGAAAAAATGAGCCCCCTCCTTCTGCATACTACAGGAACATTTTAACATTTTTCTATATTGATTAAAAATATTTAAAATGCATACTTCTAAAAGTTAGTTACATCTGAAAATGGTCTAAAATTGGTATAGCTAGACTTCGATGGAATCTTTCTTGCATGTTACTAGTGGATGTTCGGAGCCCTTAGACGGGGTTGTAAAGGTACATGTACATGGAGGAAAGCTAATACGCAAAAATCTACAGACCTAGCGAGCAGAAAGGACAGCGATTTTTTTTTCAAATGATTAGACGTATAAATATCTATTACAGAAAAGCTATTCTCCTTCTCTCTCTCTGTACAAAAATAAGTGGGGGGTTCAAACCCCCAAAACCCCCCAATGGTTTGCTAATGCTTTAATATAACATGGATTAATTTTCATTTATTATAAGTTAATTAAAAGGAATTGATAAAAACACACCTAAACATATATTTATATCGTACTGGTACATGGAACACCAAAGCGATTATACTTATCAAATTCACAAATAATTTTAATTTTTCTTTACGTGTGATTCGTCCGTACGTTTCGTCAGTTACACAGGTAATCACAATGTAAACAAGTTTACCGTTCGTTAAACCGATATTCGTTCGTTACGTGTTTGGTGTTCTCTATTAGGTGCAAAGCTTTGACCAAGATTAAAGTTTGATGAAAGGGGGGCTCCAGGCTCTAAAAAATCCACGTGACTACGGGTTCATCCATCGTTGCAAACCACGGACAAAATGTACGATCCTCTCCTACTTCGGACCGTGGCTTGAGACGATGGGGTTCATCTATCTGAGCGGCATGTCCAATTCATATTCGGTACGAACCAAAAGAAGTATATAATTTCCGGTACCAAAGCTTAATACGAGAATTTAACATTGATATTACACATCATTTACAGGCCCGTGAAAAGCAATTTCAGTTGGGGGGTACAGCCATACATTTTATGGCCATGCATTATAGAATTTGTTAACGATAGGGTAACCTGCGTCACCTTTCAGAGTCTGCAGTGGACTCGTCCAAGGATGCTTTGTCGGCGACTGTAAAAAGTTACCTGAGATTCATACGCAAAGGAAAGCGTGAAATCTCTGTATAGAATCTGTTGCGGCTGCGACGCTTCACTTATTGTTCATTCGCCATAGAAAATAATCCGCTATTTAACACTTAATATCTTTGAATATACAGACGTTTTCAAGATAAGCTTCATTTTTGTTTCTAGAAATATTTTTATCTACAAAAATAATATATTTTTGTAATTTTAAACTGAGTAATTCGATGACCTAGCATCGTTTTCTAGGCTTGAGTAAAAATATATATACCACTTTTTGAAATTGGGAGGGGGTAGAGGGGGCTTCGTGTCACTTTCTGTCGGTACATTATACTTTCAATCTTGAATATGCGTATTTTCAAAAGATGTGGAGGGAGCTTCCAAAACAAAATATTTATTTAAAACTGCAGCAAAAAATTATTCTCAGAAAAAATGAGCCCCCTCCTTCTGCATACTACAGGAACATTTTAACATTTTTCTATATTGATTAAAAATATTTAAAATGCATACTTCTAAAAGTTAGTTACTTCTGAAAATGGTCTAAAAATGGTATAGCTAGACTTCGATGGAATCTTTCTTGCATGTTACTTGTGGATGTTCGGAGCCCTTAGACATGTTAGACGGGGTTGTAAAGGTACATGTACATGGAGGAAAGCTAATACGCAAAAATCTACAGACCTAGCGAGCAGAAAGGAGAGCGATTTTTTTTTAATTTTCAAATGATTAGACGTATAAATATCTATTACAGAAAAGCTATTCTCTTTCTCTCTCTCTCTGTACAAAAATAAGTGGGGGTTCAAACCCCCGAAACCCCCCTATGGTTTGCTAATGCTTTAATATAACATGGATTAATTTTCATTTATTATAAGTTAATTAAAAGGAATTAATAAAAACACACCTAAACATATATTTATATCGTACTGGTACATGGAACACTAAATCGATTATACTTACGTTTCGTCAGTTACACAGGTAATCACAATGTAAACAAGTTTACCGTTCGTTAAACCGATATTCGTTCGTTACGTGTTTGGTGTTCTCTAATATGAGTAAACAACTTACTAGAGGGACGTTAAACATAAAAAAATATAAGACATCGAAAGCAGGGGACCACAATTCTTTGAATTTGCTTGTTTAAGTACATTCATTGTTTTTAAAATTTTGTAATATAGTAATCGATAATAAAAGACAAAACTCTTTGTACATAATAAATGTTCTTCAAAGAGCAATAGTCTCCCGCCTGGTGCAGTGGTAGATCGTCTGCTCTAGAGTCGCGAGGTAAGGAGTCGATCCTTGTGGAGACCGGTCTTTCAGATGAGACCGAATAAACCAAGGCCCCCTGTCACAGCAGGTGTTGGCACGAAAAATGATTCCTTACTGCTCAATGGCCCTAAGTGCCGGGTATAAGACAAAATTTGTAGCTCTCCAACGACAAGTGGTGGCGTCTCCATAAGTGAAAAATTCTCGAGAGGGACGTTAAACAATCAATCAAAAAGCAATATAAGCCAATATAAGAGGAAATAGATGGATTTACTTAAAGGTTCAACAAGAACAAAGCGATTCGATTTTTTAGTCCGCATAATAGTGGCAAATAAGTATATTTATTTAACACTAAGCTTTGTTATTTATTTATTATTTTGTAGACTTCTTATCACCTTTTGCTTCATGTATAAGCCTATTTTGTTTTGTTTTATTTTATGTTACATTGAACCTCTTGCAGATTACGCTTGGACTCAATTTTAAATGTGTATCGAATTTTGACTTTGACAATCATACAATATGCCCATGTTTTATGCCCCCGTAAACGAAGTTTCGTGGGTATATAGTTTTTGTCGTGTCCGTCCGTCTGTCTAGCTGTCTCTGTTTGTCCGCAAAAAAATTAACCTTGCCCATAACTTTTGAGTTAGTGGAGCTGTGACATTTATATTTCACATGGGTATTCCTTGTGACAAGACCTTTCTCTGGGTACCACCAAATTTGACCTTTTGACCTTGGAGTTTGACCCACTTTTAAACAAAAAATGTGAACTTTTACTTTGGCCATATCTTTTGAACAGTAAATACCAGGACATTTATACTTGACATATTTATTTTTTGAGGCAAGACCTTTCATTGTATACCAACAAACTTGACCTTTTGAACTTGACCTTGGAGATTTTTGCACTTATGAAAAAACTTTAACCTTGTCTATTACTTTTGAAAGGTAAGTGCTTGGGCTTTCAAACTTCACATATGTTATCCTTGTGTGAAGTCCATTTATTGGATACCAAGAACCTTGACCCTTTGACCTTGGAGTTTGATCTACTTAAAAATACAAACTTGACCATGATTTTTGAAAAGTTAGGACTAGGACTTTCATCCTTCACATATTTAATCCTTGTAACAAGACTTTCATTTGATATCAACCTTGACCATTTGACCTTGGCCTTGGAGTTTGACCTACTCTTTACAAGCTTTATCCTTGGTCATAACTTTTGAACGGTAAGGGCTAGCGCTTTCATACTTCCCAAATGTAATCTCTTAGACAAGGCCTTTCTTTAGAAAGCAACAATCTTGACCTTTTGACCTTGACCCCGGAGTTTGTCCTACCTTTAACAAGAGGCCCATGGGCCTTATAGTTCACTTATGCATTATGCAACAATTTTCCAGTGATTGATTTTGATTCATGTTTTAAGCCAGATGGTATGGCAATCACAATTTTGAAAGAGGCACCATTGACCATCATAACTATACACTTAGGAGTTGCATTACAGACGTGAATCTATGTTTATCAACAAAATCTATTGTTAACGTTTTCTTACAGACCGATAAACTTAGATTAGCATTCGTAAACTATAGTTAACAACTGTTAAATATAGCTTTACAGATGAAAACTATAGTTAACAAATTGTTTACAGTTGATAAATCTAGCTTATCAAGTGTGAAACTATGTTTTACTCATTTTTGTGAATTTGGCGTGCCATACTTATAGGTTGTAACAATTATCAATACAACGCTTTGCAAGAGCTGAGAACAATTTAACAATAGATGTAAGTTCGCATCTAGGGTGTCGATATAAGGAACCCGACATAAATATAGTAATCAAATATTGGTCGTTCAGATCTAACTAGGAAGTGTAGAAATATGTACTAGCGTTAAACTGTCTAAATATTTATTCAGCGGCGGATCCAGGAATTTCAAAACGTGGAGGGGGGGGGGGGGG
>PRKT01000035.1:809084-822824 GCA_003671525.1 Saccostrea glomerata | reverse complement strand
GGGGGGGCAGTAGAAGACTTGGAAGTCTGGGGGCTGCATTAAAAGCCCCCAGAGGGTCCAAGACAAAGCCTGATGGGGATCCAGGGGCGAAGCCCTCGAAAATGTAGGAACTCTATAAGAAATTAGAGGTGTTTTCCTGTTGAGACGCAAGAGCAGACCCTCTACCACTGCACTTCGTGTGCGACTCTACTGAAAATTTGTCTTAAAATAAAACTAATGGTCTTGTTTATTTGATTTTTGTGGAGGAAATATTTGTTACTGATTTCCGATATCATTGAAGAGCCAACCACGTCTAAATATTTGTCAGCTAAGCATTATTTTTTTCATGTGGACGGCCGGTTATTTACAGAGAGGTGTATCATTAATACTAAAAGATTTCACTCCACTCCTCTCGGAAAAGCGAAAAGCGAAATCCTTTTATTTTCCTTCCTTGGTTGTCTTCCCACAGATTTTTTTAAAGAAGATGGGGGGATATGGCGGGCAAAATGCCCATAGCGTCAAACATTAAGAAATTACATTTAAGGGGGCCGACTACAAGTAAATACTGTAAACCAACATTTATTCGCGTGCGAGAAATTTTCGTGAAGTTCGCAAGAGCCTCGTCATCGCGAATATTTCTCGCCGCGAACCAATCCTTTCAGTCTCTGTGTCTATTATCAATAGATCAAAAAGGGCTTGATTGCGAAAATTAATCGTCGCGAACTAGTCTAGTGTAACCCATGTAGATAGCGAAATAAAGTCGTCGCGAATAAAAGTTGATTAACAGTACAGTATTGTAGTCTCAATATCAGTGAAATTTCTCAAAGAGACATTAATAACATTCAAAGACCTACAGTTATCCACAATAACTCCATTACCACTGAAAAAAATTGATTGATACTTTCACAGATTCTTTATAACATGATGCTAGCGTGCACCTTCTGTTTTACTTTTTGATCTGACATATTCGGGTTTCCCTGAACAAAATTTGGACTTTGCCATAATGATTATGTAACCATATGGGAGGCGGGGGTACATGCACATATATCATTTAGTGAGCTCATTACTAACAGTACTTCTAGTTACATGTAATTTAATTTAAATGTTATCCTAAAGCCGAAAGGGCCCAAGGGTTTGCACTGTGATACTCTATATGTAACATGAAGCTTTATGATCTAGCAATTATTGCTTATATTATTATAAATATTGTAAATATTTGTGGTATTTTAAAAGAATTAATTGTAAAGGTAGCACTGGTATAATACATGTATATAGTTGCCGGTTTCAAGACTGTATAGACTTTGCTGATCTCTATAATCAGTATTTATCATTTGTTTATATTATGAGTTATAAATTTTTCTCTGCAGGTTCAAATTGTTTTTTAAATAAATAATTAAGAATATGATTATAAATGCTCGTATCCACCATTTTATGGCCCTTTTTGAGGTACTTTCAATTTTCTCCATGTAGGTCTGGTATGATAAGAGGGTACTTTCTAGGAAGATAAGATAGAACTTTTGTTTTCGTAACTGATGCAGCCGAGACAAAATGCTGACAGGTATAACATATGTGTCAAATTCTAGTAAGGGCAAACTTAAGATCGACCATTATATTTCACACGTGTGTAAACTGAGTATTTTACATTTATTAGATTTATTTCAAAAGTTACCCATGAGATTTAGTACCGCATGACACTGGTTTCTACGTATTTTAAAGAAAGAGAATCTTAGCACATGAATAGATAATTTGTAGGTTTAGTACACCAAAAAGCAGAAATATGATCTTTGCTCAGTCGGCATTGCATTTGTAGCTCGAGTAAACTCAGGTGACCTATTGCTATCCGTTTTCGTCCGTCGTCGTGCGTTGTGCGTTAACATTTGAACATTTTCAGCTTCTTCTCTGCAACCACTACCATAGGCAGGGTAAGGGTACAAAAAATGCATTTCAACTAATCAGTAATATTCAGCAATAATCAGTAGTGTCCCTACCACACATGAACCCCTGACCCTTAGGCCTAGATCCACACATTGCACATTTTTTGAAAAGGCATCCTTGCTTTTTCAAAAATATTTGATTAATACCAAGGAGCAGATTTCAGACAATTCATTCATTTTCAGTATATAAGTACAGCCCCCCTCTATGGCATCCTTGACCCTTGGGCCTTGAAATTCCCAATTCTGGAAGAGGCATTCTTGCTCATCATAACTATGTACTTAGTTAGTTTATTTAATATCTAGGAGCAGAGAAGAAAAATGTTCAAAGAATTCATGTATTTTCACTATATAATCAATAGAGCCCCGCCTTAACACCAGAACCCCTGACCCTGGATGCATAAAATTCACAATTTTGGTAGAGGCACTCTTGCTCATCATAACTATGCACTTAGTTAGTTTAATTAATACCAAGGAGCAGAGAAGAAGATTTTCAATGAATTCATGTGTTTTCACTATATAAATTAAGAGAGCCCCGCCCTAACACCAGAACCCCTGACCCTAGGGCCATGAATTTCACAATTTTGGTAGAGGCACTCTTGCTCATCAAAACTATGTACATACGAGGGTTGTTCGAAAATTATTGAGACATTTGTATATTTTGCTTTCTAATGAACGTCTTTCAGTAAAAATTGGCATATACGTTTGACATACACTAAAAATTAATAAGAGCAAGAAATATTTTACAAATATTAGATATTTTCTCTACAATGGTATATAAATGTGTCAATAGTAAGGGTACCCGGAGCAGTCGCGGAACCAGATATTGAAAATATGTAACCCCAAAATTCTAACTCTTCGTGGATCCATAATGAGAGCTAAAATAATTTAGTTTAAGTGTATAATTTTTCAGCTTTGGTTCAAATTCATGTTCTGCAGCTTTGATAGAATTTTGTTCAGGAATACGAAGATCATAAAAAAATCAAGCGCGGTAGAGAAATTTGCTCACAACGAAAAAATGGATTTTGACGTCAAGGGCGGAGCAGCCAGCATACCTAAAATTTTGTGTAGCGTAATGTAGAATTCTTTTCAAGACTGAACGACCTGCTATAACAATAACAACGAGTAAAAAATGATGTGTTAGGGTTTGTTATTTCATTGGTATACATTTTTAATTAATTTAACTAGAGTAAAATTCAAAGATCTGGACGACCATGAGTTATTACGTACAGTACTGATATCGTTACGGTATTTAACCCGCGTTGCATAAATTGGCACTGCATGATTCTAAGTCATCCTTTCCCTTTTATGAAAATTTTTGACTGGGGAAGCAACAGCATACATTTTTAAAGAAAAGACTAAGAAAAGAGACTGTTTGATTTTTGTACTGTTATTTATGTAATAGCAAAGAAGGAAGAGTACTAAACGCTTCCCGATCGTTTCACATGCGAAACAATTAACGGTTAACGTAACGTTAAATGACGTAGCGAGGCTGCTCCGGGTCGATAGACATATGCACATTTATTACTTCACAGAAACTTATGTAATTATCGTAGGAATTAGAAAATTTGATTAAGTGTTTTAGTCGATCTTTATTAGATGTTGATAAATTTTCATGAAATTATATCCGTCCTTTATTGAGTAAATGTAATTGTCTCAATAATTTCCGAACAGCCCTCGTACAATCAAGCCCTTTTTGATCTATTGATAATAGACACAGAGACTGAAAGGATTGGTTCGCGGCGAGAAATATTCGCGATGACGAGGCTCTTGCGAACTTCACGAAAATTTCTCGCACGCGAATAAATGTTGGTTTACAGTATTTACTTGTAGAGGATTGCAAGTGAAATATGTTGAGATAACGAACAGAATTCCAGCTCAAAAGTCCATTTAATAATATTAACATTTGCAAATATCTTTCTTAGATGAATCTATTGAAGTAAAATATGTTCAAATCTGGGTGAATGTTATTTGGGAGTCAGAGGTCATAGCGCGACCGAATCACAGAGCGAGGTGATATTTTGTTTGTGCAATAAATGCAATTTAACTCGAAATGCATGTATTCGTTTCAAATGTAAATATAAGTAAAAACAACAATGTTAAAAAGTTCACTGGGAAATGTACGTGATCAAATCTACTGAGAAGCCCCGTGACCAACTAAAAGTTCATATTACAGAGAACTTTTTAACATTGTTGTTTATTTCTTTATTACACAATAGGAGCAGAGCAAACACGGCCCTCGAACACATCAGAGGTGGGATCGGGTGCCATGGAGGAGTAAGCATCGCCTGCAGACCGGTCACACCCACCGTGTGCTCCTTGTCAAAATTGGGAAATAACGGAAAAAAATCTATGGACAACTCAGTGCTTAATCTAGAGGTACTGTGAGCAATGAGCTCACTAAATGATACCCCCCGCCTTAATTGCACATGAGTAAAAATGGCAGTGTTGATGTTTAACTATTTGAAACAAAAATATGTCTCGGATCAAAAAGTAAAATAGGAGGTCACAATGGCAATATGTAATAAAGATTCTGTAAAAGTCTCATCAAATTTTATTTAGTGGTATGAGAGGATTTGCGGATAAGAGAAACCCTAGAGCGTAACAGCATAACAAAGCGTAACAGACGTACGGACGGACATCCCGATTACTATATACCCTCCCGCTTTTCAAGCGGGGGAGGGGGGATCGTTGCCTAACAATCAGTATGAAAAACATCAGTCAGCATTTAATTTATGATAAATTGTAACTGCTGACAAGGTCATTGTATCGGAAATAGAACTCACGAAACTGCTGATTTTCTTGTTTCATCAACTTGTTTGTAAATAACTTACCTCGTTTTAGAAATTGTTTATACGTAGAACATATTCTTCCATTTCGAATCAACTGGGATATATAAACTCAGTATGCAGGTGACAAACATACATGTATATTACTTCTTAAGTAAGGGAACTTAACGATTGAAAAGTTCATTTCTCCTTACAAGAGTCCTGTTGAACAATATAAATATTTGACTTTGAAAATATCCGAGTGGGTGTTTGCTGCCACTAAAAGGCATTCCCTGTTAAACTGATCGCATATGAAATAAACCCTTAATTCTTGTAGTAAATGGAGTTGTCCATAGCAGACCTGTTTACGCTTACGATTTCGCCGTATTTTGTACGGATTTGTAGTCTAAAATACGTCTCACGTTTTGCTATTATGAAAATACGTAAATAAGAAATACACTTATTTATAATTGAGAAGTTAGATTTTGTTATGACCTGTCTCAGTTTCACGCTTTTTAATCGCTGAAAAAAGATTTCAAGCACAGTTACGTATGTTTGCCAAAACGCCATGGTATAAATTGATCATGACCATGTTATTAAACCATGTTTTAGTAATCAGAAAAGCAGTTGTTCTCCATTTATATATGTAAAATTGGTAGAAAGTGAAATCTTACTGGCAAATGCCAAATCTCATGGACAAATCTAATCAAAAATACTGAGAGACAACGGTATGGGTAAACAGGTCTGCCATAGGCACTTCACTATGAAAATGACGATTTTTTCAGTCATCATCCAACCTTTATTACAATAGTAAGGGGGTTTTTGTTAAATGTCTATTTGAGAATTTTTTATGCCCCCTTTGAAGAAGGGAGGGCATATTGCTTTGCTGCGGTCAGTACACCATCAGTTTCCGTTCATTTTCTTCACAGAGGGTGCACATATTGAAATTAAATTCGTTACAGATTTATCGTAAAAATATGTAGGTCAAGTTCTCTTTAGGCTACGGTCGCCCGCGTGGCGCAGTGGCTAGAGCGTCTGCTCTAGAGTCGCAAAATAAGGAGTTTATCCTTTTGGTCACGGGTTCGAATCCCACTGTGGGATGTTAAGACCGGTCCTTCGGATAAGACCGTATAATCCGAGGTCCCGCGTCGCAGTAGGTGGTGGCACGAAAAAGATCCCTCACTGCTCAATGACCCTGAGTGCCGAGTACAGGACAAAATATGCAGCTCTCCACCAGCAAGTGGGTGCGTCTCCATACGAGTGAAAAATTCTCGAGAAAGACGTTAAACAATCAATCTTCTTTTGGCTACGATCGAGCCGTTTTAGACGGAGTTATGCCCCTAGCTTAGCTGCAAAAATTTGCAGTGTCCCTTCATTTTCTTTTCAGAGGTTGCACATATTTAGATGAAATATGGTATACATTTTTTTCACAAGAATATCTAGGTGAAGTCCTCTTTTGGAACGATCGAACCATTTTGGACAGAGGTATGCACCTTAGACTTAGAAAATAAATTCCAGTCATTTGTAGTTTCAGTTCTTATTGGAATTGCAGAGATTGTTCGCAAAAATGTGATCACCACTGAACTTTTATCATATGAAATGCTTGTAGCTTTGCTTAATACATTGAACACATTACAAAAGAATAGACCTCTTAACAATGTTAGTGCTAACAATGCTAGCACTGAGGAAGGATGACTTGCTCAGGGCAAGGCCGTGATAAATGTGTCTTGTTATATGAGTTTATCCCTGTTGCACGGGTGCGATTTACGATGCTGGACAACATGTAGTAGTAGTTTCTATCATGAACAACGTGGTACCCCGTGTCAGGTTTTTAAATGGCATAATATGAAGTTACTGTGATGCACATATCAGTCTATACTAATGCTCAAACAAAAACATACATGAAGCTGTAACGGTGATAATATCGTGATTTTTGTGACAAAAAAAGCATTTACGCTTGGTTATCCAAACCATTACATATCACGATGAAGTAACAGGCTATATACTAACAACTACACGATGCTTTACTTATATATGAACGCAGGCCTCGATTTTAAGGTCTCAACTGGAGAACCTGCAATTTTCTTTTGAAGGCGCCTATAAATTGGCTAAGGAATAGTTGCTTCCAATAATTTATCTAATTAAGTAATTCACGGCACCAGTACTCAAACCAACGACCTGCCAATCGTGGAAGGAGCTGTCGTAACGATTGAATTGGTAGAATCGAATCATTGACGTTGCATTAGAAATAAATGAAACTGGATGAGAAATTCAAATGCATCTTCAATGAAATATATGTATTGACTCAGGAAATGTAGAATTAAATTCAAATTATGGCCCTTGGGGTAGGATGGTTCTTCAGTCGGCTATCAAAGTAATTTTACAGAAATTTCTATTTCAGCAACCATGGCAACTCCGTTCATCAATTAAAATCATAAACCGACGCACTAAATTGGTTATGTTAAAGTAATCTACATGGGTACCAAAACTGAAATCGGACCAAAACGGTAGGAGTAGCGTTGTGAAAAATTGCATACAGACAAACAGACGGACGACCAGAAGACACCCTACTATCTCATAAGTACATGTATAATGGTCTACATGGTCTCTGAACAGTATGAGAGTCTAAGCTAAAGAGATTGTATTCTAATAACTAGAGCGCTTTTCAGAATATTAAATCCATTAAAGAAATACAGTTAATAATACAAATGTACATCTACTACGAAAACTTGAATGGTACCTTCATTTCTATTTTATGTACGTAAAGCTGAGTAAATTTACCTAAATGTCAACTGATCTCTCTGGACTTTTTTTAGTATAAAACTCAAGGAATATAAGGTGAAGCACTAGTCAAAGATACTTGGAATAGCGTATAACAAATTAATATATATTTTGTCATAAAAATTCCATTGATATTGATCACACATCATAGAAAACATTAGCCTGGAATGCGCTCTTAATCATGCATTCTGCATTCAGTGTACATATGTAATACATTTCCTCCGGTCAAATCCGGGAAATTTGCATTCTCTGTCAATAGGTCAATTTGAAACTGATGACGCTGGTATACCGGGGTATAATGGGCGGAATAATACTTACACGGATCAATTCCCTGTATTTAATTAAATGCTTTCATTTATTATCGTAAAATGTATTTTTAAACATTTTATCAGAATGATATATTAAGGTGTCTATTTTTACCTCGTTAATCTCTGTGAAAATCTTCACACCAGGAAGCATTTTAATTATTTTATAAATCCGATGCAATTTTGTCGTTTAAAGTTCCAGTCGTATCGTTATATAATAGATACTCGCAGCAATAAAAATGTCATTAAACCCATGCATAAAATATTTTAGTGATAAAAAAAGAGACAAATTGACATTGTATAGATTACAGTTAACATTGCGATGAGAGCATTATATATTATATTTTTCTAAGGTGGATGATCGCCTTTTGATCGATTTCCAATTTTTTTTTTCAAAACGTGCAAAGGAAAAGTGTGTACGTGTATTAAGGCATGAAGAAATCGAATGATTGCATATTGCCAAAAAGACGCTAAAAATATTGCATAATTGTTAGACAAGAAATGATGTGTGGAGTTACAATTTCAGGATTACAAACAAAGCTTTAGTATAGTGTGCTCACTGTGCAATAAATTGGCCAGAATGAAATCTACATTCAGTTTTCATAAATTGTTAAAATTAATATGTATCTGACCTTTTGTTCGAAGGATAGATACTAAATAAAATTATTGATTAGGTTCGATAGCAATATGCGTAATGTAGAAACGGTGCAAGAATAAAACTACATGTATATGACTTACTATATGCTACATGTACTTATAGAGTAATTGGAAAAACGCATTTTACCCTCGAACTTGGTCAATAATTAATGTTTTGTTACGTATCCTGCGATGACCTTTATGTGATGTAAATTTTCTTTATCCGCACTTTGAGTTTAAACTCATAAAATTTCGTAAGTAACTATCGAAGACAATATTAATAAATTGCAGTGAGATAACTGATATCTTTACTTCGACGTAAAAACGTCAGAAATGTCCATGCAATATCTCTCCGACTGACACACTATCTCGCTAGGCGGTTGGACATGCTTTTTTTCTCTTTAGTCCCTTTAGTTAAGTAGAAACATTTCGAAGTACAGATGTACGGAATAATTATCATTTACAAAATAATAGTGCGATCAGTTAATATCCGAGGGAAAATACTGTTAGATACATGGAAGTACTCTCTTTAGCATTTGTATTTATAATACATGTATACAGGATTTTAATCTTTTAAAATGTTGCGTTGAATATTGCTTTTTAAAATTCTTTTTAAGGTATTGCTTAAACATTGGTTTTATTAAAAGGCAGGGGGTCTAATGCACTTTAAAATTAATATTTTTTTCTTGCAGAAGGATTAGGGAGAACTGGATTTTTTTAATTTCTCATATTCTAAACTATTAATAACTTGCACATCATGCAAAACTGTATAATAATAGTTTTTTTTTTCAGATATCAACTGAACAAGATTATTCAAAGAATCGGTGTCCCCCTCTCACGGAAAAAAGGATACCATGCGCGGGTGTGGCGGGTGATGAGGTGGGCCATTAGGGAGATGGGTATAAATAGCATTACAAAAGCTTCTTGACATATCGCCTGATAATATAAGATTTACACAAAGACAGAATATATGAATGTACGACCTTGACCTTTTAACCTCAAAATAAACAGGGTCGTTCTTGGGTCATAAGAGTTGTGGTAATATTTCATGGTAAAAGCTTTTGGAGATACAAAAATGTTACAGAAGGACAGACAAACGGACGGGCAAATACACCGAAATTAATATCCCCCACCTTCAGTTAAAGCGGGGGACTTGAGTAGAGACTTTAATTCCATTTATGAAAATCAAGCCATTCGATGTTTTCTTAAAATACACAAGGCTAATACTAAAGAAAAAACGTTAGAAAAATTGAATTTGTTATTTTCATCATAGTCTCAAGCCACGGTTCGGAGTCCGCATTATAGCACTCTCCAGTTAGAATGAGAGAGGTTCCGTCTTATTCCTTACATCAGTACATGTACATTGTAGTTTAAAAGATAAACGCGAGATCAAATGACTATAATATAATAAGTACATGTAATAAGTTTGATGACATTTATTGGTATTTAGTTGTCTGTTAAGGAATATTGAACAGATGAACATTGTACACACGTGCACTGGATAATCTTTGAATAAAAAAAATATAATGATATCTGGAAAAGATCCGTAATTACTAGTACTTTTCTCTAGCAAAGAAAAACATGCATGGCTGGCAAATTATTGTCGTTTTAGCAGTAGATCAAGGCCAAATCCCTAAAGCATCACTTCTTGACGTTGCGGATTAACTTCCGGCACGGCTGACAAGAGACACGAAGCTTTATCCGCAAGTGACCCCAGTTAGGGCGGTTTCTGGTATGTTTAATCCAATAAACTCCGAAATGTCTACCCAGGGCTTTCAATTAGATGTACTGGGTTCCGATTACTTATTTTTCTAGTAATGTTTAGTACATATGTACTTTCAAAGCATGCGTTGTTGGAGCAGAAAATTCGATCATTACTTGGAAGACTGATGCATTTATATTAAAGACCTTCACCTTCCCTTACGTTACAGTTCAGTGGTTAATCGTATTGCAAACGTTTACGGAATGGGATGGTTGGGTACGAAGGAGACCTAAATCTTGGGCAAAATCTGAAGGGGCCTCGAAGTGCATATTTGGTACATTTGCACTCTACTATGTAAATTGCATGTTACATGTATAATTATGCTGTCATTTGAATTTAGGTATGGCTGTTACAAAATGCAATTTTATAACATGTAAACAACCAAAAGAAAAAAAGAATTTGTTTCTATTGACCTCGTATATATACCTACCTCTCAGCACATAATTAGCAATAAAAATTAGATATTTGTGTTGAGCAGCATTTCAGCCCTTGAAATAAATGAAATGTTTCACTTGTATTTTATGCCAATGAGAAAAGATAGGTCATAGTCTGGAGACAATAAAATATTTTACACTTTATTTACACACAGTTTTCAATGGAAGACGGTACATATGTATTAAATAATTTTTGTACAATTTGAAAATATTAATCTCTTGAAGACGGCCTCATGTATGTGAAATCCTGGGCACGGAGAAGATAAGTAACTTCTTAAAGAAATGTGTTATTATGCGCCCGGATCGAAAGATCGGAGTCTCATATTGTTTTTGTCCTGTCAGTCTGTTTGTCTGTCTGTTGTCAACTTTAAACTTCGCCACAACTTTTGAACCATGAGAGAAACATGTATATAGAGACTTCATATTTGGAATGCTTATTCCACTAATTAAGCTCTTTCAAATGACGCCAAGGTGAATAACCTTGTGACCTTGACTGTAACCTGTATGCTAAAAATGGCTTTTTCGAACCTTCGCCATAACTGTTGAACCCTATGATATTTAACCTTCATATTTGACCTTGGCACCTTGACTGTGACCTATATGCCAGAAATAATTTTTTTTTTCGAACTTTGTTGCCGCTGGGTACATAATGTTTCACAAACACATCTTGTTTTTTACTTAATTAAGAAATGAACCAAAAATGAAAGAAATATAATTCTGCTGTCGTTTGTTGACAAAATGAGGTTGAAAACGAAAATCTGATATGTAAATAATATTATCTTCCTACTACGGTTTACTTTATATTAGTGCAAGTTAAATAGGGTTCAGTTTGTGTGAATCGAAATATTTGTACCCTGTCCTTTCTTACATTTATATTGTATTGAATTTAACCTTGCCATATGCATAATACTTTACATTTTTTAGTTAGATACAAAGAAATCCAGATTAATCTTACATGTATTATGGCGAATTAGGTACAAATCTACAGTCAGGTAAAAAGGTTTGAAGTGTTGTTTTACATAGTTCATTTGAAGCTACCAGTTAAACATATTGAAAATTGGATAATTGACGGAGAGGCTGGCGGGAGAATTCAATTTTGTACTTTTACAATCACACTTTTACAATCGAAAACACCTTGTAGAATATAACGGAATAAGTGAGAAACATCCTCAAATTGAGAAAAATAGCGGATTAGAGGGCCTTATCTCAAATGTTAGTCCCGAGGTATATGATTATATGTTTTCAGGATTTTCAAGTATAATATCAAGACAGCTGTTCTTATAATGCAAGTTTAATTAAATGGAATGTTTATGTAGCAAAGTAAAAAAAAAATGATTTTCGTATTATCACCATGTAATGAATGATCAAATGAATAGGGATAAATCCTTTTTTTGCTGTTTTTTTGATGATTTTAGTAAGAAAAGAGGCGATGATTAATTTAGAGGAAAAATGATAACGTGTTAGTTGTTTATGAAATATATGGATTGAAAGAACAACTAGTATTCGAGCTCAAAAGTCTATTAAACAAAACAAATCAGGTGCAGAGGAAACACGGACTTCTAAAACATTAGAGGTGGGATCAGGAGCCATGGGCGAGTGAGCATTCCCTACTGACTGGTCACACCCGCCGTATGCATGCTCCTTGGTATGATCGGGGAATAACAGGAAAATCCATTGACAATCAATGTGTAATTAATGGTCTAACATTAAGTTTTAAAAATCGCAGGCATTTTACACATGTACTATTTGATAAATTGTATTTGCTGACAAGGTCATTGTATCGACCATAGAACTTACGAAATGATGACTTTTATAGTCTTTGTTTCATTCATACGTTTGTCAATATCTATTATAATATCGTTTTGGCAATTTGACCTTTTGTTCATTTTGGTATATTGGTAGGTTTGGCAGTTGATCAGAAGGATAAAAGGTCGAGGTCGAAAATATTTTATCAACTTACCGATATTGACGACACAATATACATGTATATGTACATGTATAAAAAAAATAGTTGAACATTTGGCCTTGGACAAAAAGTACATTTAGTAGTGTTTGATAAACGTCTTCCAATGACCAATGCTTTGCGGATAACTCTTAGCTCAATTGGTACAGCCCTGATTTGGCAAGTTTCAGGTCCTGGGATCAATCCCAAGCTGAAGCATAGCACATACATGTCTCTGTAATATGGTTCATGACCTGAGAAACATATCTTAAATATGAGGATCTATAGTGAAGGTTAAGGGCACCGAGAGTTTCTTAATGTTACTGAAGTTACAAAGCGTGGCGGTCAGACAGTTCTGGTTGCTGTTGGCCAGATACCTCAGTGTATATTATTGCCTGACGTCACGGCGTCAGGCTTTATAAGGATTGATATTTGCAAAATCCGAAACTAATAGATCATACCTAGAGAGCTAGATTTTGTTCAAGCTGATTTACATTGGAATTCTTTACCTGCATTTTAAAAGAAACAGTTTTCAGAAAAAAGAATGATATTACTGATGCAAAATACTGTAGTGTTTTCTTCCTTTACCCTCTTTGCATGCAACGATTATTCCGTGTGATTCACCTTTTCAACATTTCCGTGTATCCTTTTTTTGCATTTCTATACTACTGGATCAGTCCATCTACGTATATTCTACGAAATGGGTGAATATCTCTTTTCGCGCCAAATGTCACTGCTTTGTTCGCGCCTTTTCCTTGGATTGTTCTATTGTATGAATGGGTGTTCTGACTTCCATGGAATTAGAGTTTATCCTTTTAACCTCCTTCTAATTAATGTTTTCGGCAGAAATTCTGTCTACAAATAATTGTTTTATCTCATTCTTTTAAACAGCATATCGTATAATATATCAGTATACGGACATGCAACACTAAAAAAGGAATGATTTTTCTTAATTGTTTCCCGATCCCGCGGTTGGTTTATTCCATAAATGGACTAGTCCAATAATTTAATAAACAAAGCATTTCAACAAAGTCATGGTCTCCAGATGCATGAACAATTATATGTCTCTGTTCAGATGCACACAGTAAATAAGAAACAAGTGAAAAATCTTGGATTTTTCTTTCCACACGGTCTAACTAGTGAATTTACTTATTTCATTCTCAATATATGACAGTGGGACTACCCCCCCCCCCCCCCCCCCC
>PRKT01000035.1:757375-791387 GCA_003671525.1 Saccostrea glomerata | reverse complement strand
AAAAAAAAATTACTTTAAAAAAATCGCTAAAACATCAAAAACTTATTTCGGGGTGGGGGTGGAGGTATTTCGATAACTTCTTATGCTTCAAACTGTTGACTTTTCATAACTATTTAAGGGGGGTCTGCGTTTTCCGAGGGGGGTCCAAGGTAACTCTTTTTGCGCTTTAGTATATAAATTTGATAACCTTGCAAATTCCAGGCGGAGGGGGGTGGGGGTGGGGGTCCAGACCCCCCTCTAGATCCGTGCATGTTTGTTATCCTGTAGGCAAAATTATCCCATTTTGCAATAATCAAAATTTTTTCCTTTATTCAACTGAACCCACATTTATTTTTCTCCGATAAGATTTTGGTGGGCTTTTGGATTCGGATGGAATGAAAAAATCCTCTAGTCGCCCTTGGGGTTTGTAAATATATGTATAATTTTGGAAGATTTAATGAAAAAAAAATTGTGTATGTTTAGGATAATAACATGATGTACTCATGTTAAAAGTCCTCAAAATACTTTTAATTCATACCTTATAGTAAGATAGCTTAAAGTCTGGCAGTGTTATAGGAAGAATCAAGACTCAAGAGGTGCAAAGCCATGATTATTCATATTGATATGGAATCATCCTTAGGTGGTATGACTTATTTGGGTAGAGTGGGACAGCAATGGCATAGGGTATCAGAGCTTTACATAAGATAATATAGAAAACATCATTGAAAGTTTCTTTCAAGAACAGCAAATCAATGATAACATGGAAGCATCTCTGGGAAGTGTAGATTCAAGTTTGTTCAACTCATGACCCCATCCACAACTCCCCCTCCCCCGAGTAAGGCATAAGACACAATTAAAATTCTGCCTCCAAGAACAGTAAATGCAAGACTAGTTATAATGAATATGAAAACATCCTCAGATAGTTAGGATACAATGTTTTCAAAACACTACCACTCGAGTTAGTGTGTGGCTAGAAAATGGCGATCGAAGCTTAGCATACATGTAATCCCTTATCGGTCAAGACATCCGCTTATGAAGACCAGCTGATTTATAGTGACTCAGATGAGCGTTGGGGCCCATGGCCCTTTAATATCATATATAGGCTTCCAATTATAGATAATATGCCAATTTACGCATAAGACATGCATATGACTTAATGAACTACTTTTAAATTTAATATCCATGAATAAATGAATTAATGAAAGTATCTTTTACATTTAAGTGTTTGACAAAGATGGATGTTTCAATGGTGCAACAGCTCTGCATTTGATTACAAAAGCTCACTATGGCATCAAGAAGATCGGAAGTGCCAGGTATGTAAATACATAATCTGCATATTAACTTTGAAGGTAAAATAGTATGCCTGGCATGTCCGTCTTTCATTCTTTCGTGCGCAGATTTTCTTCTTTTTTAATAATAATTATGATACTATATAACTAAATTTCTATTTACAAGACTAAGTAAATTTAACATTAAAAAATAGTTTTCCGATTAAAATTAGTTTAAATTTGGTATATTGCATGAATAAATCAATTTTATTTTGATATTGAGTTTGATTCTTCATATCATCCAGGCTTTTGCAGCTGAAGTGAGGGAGGGGTGTCGATTTCTAACTTTATACAAAAATATGAGCTTTTGACCTTGACCTTAGACTGATTGATTGTATACTGTTTAACGCCCCTCTCCAGAATATTTCACTGATATGGAGACGTCACCACTGCCGGTGAAGGGCTGCAAATTTAGGCCTATGCTCGACACTTAGGGCCTTTGAGCAGGGAGGGATCTTTATCGTGCCACACCTGCTGTGACACGGGGCCTCGGTTTATACGGTCTCATCCGAAGGACCGCCCCATTTAGTCGCCTTTTACGACAACCAAGGGGTACTGAGAACCTATTCTAACGCGGATCCCCTTGACCTTAGTGTTTGGCCTACTTTAAAAACTTGACTGTCCTTGACAATATCGTTTTTTCAAAGGTGTATTACCAATGAGTAAACTTTCTTAGGTTACCAACAACTTGGACTTTCTAATTATGACCTTTTAGGAGTTTGACTTGCATATGAAAAACATCTACTCTTGCAAAAAGCTGCCATACGGGGCATCAGTATATCACAACAACAACAAAAAACAAGTTGTATTTTGAGCCCGCATCGATAGATCCGGAGCGTATATTGTTTTTATTATGTCTGTTTGTTTATCAGTTTGTCTGTCTGTTGTCAAGTTTAACCTTCGACATAACCTTTGAACCATAAGGATAGAAACTTCATATTTAGTATGTATACTCCCCTAATTTAAAAGTTCCTTCAAAAGACGTCAAGGCCAATGACCTTGTGACCTTGACTCTGACCCATATGCTAAAAAACAACACTAAAATAGCTTTTTCGAACTTTTGCCATTACTTTTGAATCATAGGAGATATAGACTTCATTTTTTGCATGCACACTCCATGTATTAAGCTCTTTCAAAGTACACAAAGGTCAATGACCGCGTGACTTAGACTGTTACCTATATGCTAAAAATAGCCTCTTCGAACTTTTGACTTTACTATTGAATCAAAAGAGATAAAGACTTGATATTTAATATGCCTAATCCAATAATTAAGTTCTTTAACACGACACCAAGGTCAATGACTTTGTGACCCTGACTGTAACGAAAATGCTAAAAATAGAGTTTTCGAACTTTTTCTCCGCCGGGCGAATAGTGTTTCACAAAGACATCTTGTTTTTCATGGAAAAAATAAAATGTTTTTAAAAATCTTAAGAACAACAGAACTAAAGTTATTAAGGTGAGTTTAGTGGCCCTTGGACCAAGAAACCATTGACTGTTCTATAAAAGTTAAGTAAAGGTGAATCATGCAATCAGTGTAGTCCATTGACGCTTCGGTTAATGTTCTATGAAGAATGTAATATTAAAAAGAAATGGAACTGCATAGAAGGAAATTTCCTAATTTCCCAAAACTCGGGGGAAGGGTGAGGGCTGAGGTTCGCTAAAGGCCAACTTATTTTTCAATGCCAACTTCTTTCAGTACCAATTTTTCCAATACAATACTACATTTCCCTGACATAGTAAAACGTGGGGGCCAACCAGCCTTTCAATGAACATTTTCACTAGTAAAAGTAATGTTAGGGAAAAAAATTGGGGGCTACGTGCTACGTAAACTGGGAGGTAATGTAAATGTATTTATAATTTTGGCATTATTTTTGTTGTGTTCAATAAACTTATAAATCTTAGGAATGCAGCACCATGGAATGATTCGAACCACCCTTCTTGACGAGCTACAGAGTATACTTCACGAGTATCCAGATAATGAGCAAATCATCAAGGTAAGATAATATACTGGTATATATGCCCAGAAGTGATTGTAACAACTAAAATAGTATTTAAAGAAAGAACGATACAGTTGTAAAAACTTTCAAACATGTAACTGCTAATGTTGCTAACTTATTTTTTTAAAATCAAAATTACGGCGGAATGCGTGATTATTATCGTTTTACTAACAGCATGGCAGTTTAATTAATAGGGGGTGCTAAAATTTAGTATGCTGATTATCATTTAAAGCTGCACTTTTAGGAGCTGTTACAAAATGCAGAGGATGCAGGTGCCCGTGTGGTTAAAATGGGATTTTGTCCTTCATCCAAATCCTCTCACCTTCCCAATCCATTCAGGCGATATCTATCTGTAAGTCCAATTTTAAAATGCAGTGAAAAAAATAAATTTACTTCTTTGTTTAAATATACTTTTTCCAGTATACAATTAAAATGTCGAAGATTTAAAGTATAATTTTTGAATAACTAGAATGGCCCATGGGTCTTAATTTATATTTTAATAATTGTATTTAAATTTGTACATGTTTCAGGGCCCTGCTCTCTGTTTTTACAATGATTCCATCTTCGAAGATGAGGACTGGCACGGAATCACAATGGTCAGGAAGAGCAACAAACAAGACGATCCACTTAAAGTTGGGAAGTTTGGGATTGGGTTCAAGTCTGTGTTTCACATAACAGGTGAGAAATAAAATGATCAGGATAATAACATGTCATGTACAATTGCATTGCTAGCATTTAATCAACAAATATTTCCATTTCTAATTTTGTTCTCTGTGATAACTCTTTGAAAGTTGGGATGAGTTTATTTCTTGATAATTCTGTCGGAATGTAAATTAGGCAGGTCGATAGGTCAGGAGCTAAGGAGGCCTAATACGCATGCAAATCTCGTGCGCATCTGTCTCTATGTCTGACACTAAGGAGGCCAAATATGCATGTAAATCTCGTGCGGCTGCCTTTGTGTTTGAGGTCAGTGGGCGAGGACTATTGAAATTGGCATGGAAGTCCTCTTGTTATTTAAATCTATTGATCAAAATTTTAAAAGTCTAAATCTGCAATTTTATTTCACAATGAAATGGAAATATAAGGAATCACTGTCTACATAGGAGAATATGCCAGGGACATCAACAATAGTGGGAAACATGGGATAATTTTAGCATAACGGGCTTCGCCCGTTATGCAAATTATCCCATGTTTCCCACTATTGTTGATGCCCTGGCATACTCTCCTAACTAGACAGTGATTCCTTAAGCAAAAGAATAGCAAAAACAAAATCGGTTTCAATATGCTTTAAGTTCTCTGCATTTGATAAAGAAAAATAATTAAAAAAGCAGAGAATTAATAATATTACTATGGATCAATTGAACAATGAAAGAAAAATTTAGAAAAACTTTAAAAAATGAAAAAAAAAGTTAAAATTGCAAATATTGTTGAAGCAGAACGAAATGCAACTACTAGTACTTGTATCCCAAAAATCAGCTCAATAATAATATATATCATTCTACAAGCGTTCAAAAATGTGCGGAAAACCAAGTATATAAGAGGGCTGTTCAATAAATAATGTCCGGAGCTGTATAAGGTACAATATGGAAATCATATGATATTAAGGTTGACTTTCTCGGATGATTGAATCTTTAATGAATTCATAAGAGTTTATGTGACCACTTTTCATCGCATATTTTTCTTGTGAGAAGCTATAAAACAAGGGCTATTCGAGTCACTGCATGTAAAATGAATGGTAAAGAATCCGTAAATTAGAGTGAAATTAAACGCGACATGAAAGCTGCTGTAAGATTCCAAAATAATTATTTCACTGAAATAGTGAAATTTACAGCAATCGATGTCTGTTTTATAGGCACATGAGCAGATAGATTTCACGAACAAAAAGGATATATTGGGCATCAAAAATGGATACCAACCTTGGTGACATTAACTTACAACAACAAATGAACTGTTTTCCAAAATTTAACAAATTATCACTGGTGATGTTTGATTAACTTTAAGACACATAGTGAAATTGAAATCGATAAGCATTATTTTGGGATAGTTTACACTGTTTTCAAGAAACATTTGTCAGTTAAAAAGCTCAGTAATTAATGAATGGTAACCTTATGTTTTGAAAAAAAAAGAGTGAAAACGACAGCGTTTATGGATAACTGAACAATAATTATTATTTTATAAGAAATTCACCTTTTTCCACGTTTTTCGGAAAATCAAACAAATAGCGAAACTTGAACCCATTGCTTTAAACCCTCAAAACAAATTTACAACAAGTAAAATTGATGCAAATCGGCCGCTAACAGATTTAGCATGTCAAATAAACTTATACAATTCAAACCACTTATGCAAGGAAAGCACAGAATATGAGAAAAATTCAAATTATTGGCATCAAAATGAAGGTCTCTGAAGATGAACCACGTGCTGATACCCTGGATTTTTGTCATGGGATAATGTCTACATGGTTTCTGCAGAGTAGGTACATGTATGCTGCATGGCGCGGTGCAGAATGTATAAAAATAATCTTTGTGTCATTCGCAGCTGTAGGATTTTCAAACAAGTTGTTAATAGTTGAACAACTTTTCATTTTTTTATTCACCACGCACTTTTACCACGTACGTGCACGTAATTATTATCCGGAAAATCACGACGATTTCCTTTCGTATCTTACACACTCCCTGGATGGGGTGTACCTAGAATATTTCACTCATGATTTTATACATGTTATCGTTTGAGAATTATTTTACTGAACTAATAAAATAATAACATCTCATTTCCCCATGTGCACTTTCTAACACAACCACAAATAGATCGACCGCTACTGCGGCCGATAATAAGATACAGCTAAGATCTGAGAAGAGCAAAGAATTACAAAAGCACCAAACAGGTTTATACGCCATTTTCTAAAATATTATTGATCTTCTTCTTCAAATACTTATTCGGAAAAATGGTTCAATTTCTGGAGATATGTAAAAAGCAATTTTTTTGCAAAAAATTGAAAGGTTTATGTGAAGATGGAGTAACTTTAGAATCAGGAATCCTCTACATTAATTTTCTTCATAACAACGCCCAAACCCACACTCCATGAAGAGCAAAGGAGTTTGGGGGATTTGTGAGCGATGCGGCCCATGAATCTCTTGTTTATTCTCGTTAAGGGAACTTTATATATCTTCTGAGTATATACATGCACGTCATCCTTGAGAAAAATTAAAAGAGACACTTTAAATTTGACAGCTACGTTATGATGCTTTTAGTTACATATTAATTTATTTTTCAGGAACAGAAATTAAGCCATTTTTTTTCAAACTTTTATTCAGTTTACATGTAGCATTAGTCTTGATCTTACAACCCAGGCCTGAATATGAGGTATTTGGGTTTAGTAAATTAAATCAAAATCACTCACATATTCACATGGATAAGCCTAAATTTCAGAGAAGAATGTTTTTTCTCTCTGATTTTATACAAACCATATTATCATTGACTTGTTCTATTGACATTAAAATTCTTTCGAAGATTCGGGGGAATATAATTTTAACCCTGTCCATCTATCTGTTTGCCTGTTTTTCTTTCTTTTTTATGTTTGTATGTCCACAAAAACTTTAACCTTGTCCATTACCTATGATTGGAAGGGACTATGACTTTCATAGTCCTTATAACAAAATCTTTCTTTGACCATCACGAACTCTGACCGCTTTATATTGGAGTTTGTACCCACTTTTACTTTAACCTTGACCATAACATTTGAACAGTTGGTACTAGGGCTTTTATTCTTCATTTGTCTATTAAAACCTTTCAATTTGTATAAATATTTTTGACCTTTTGACCTTGGCCTTGTTGTAAAAGCATTAACCTTGGTTATAACTTTTGACATTTAGTACTAGGGTTTTTATATTTCACAGGTGTATTCCTTTTGAAAAGACCTTCCTCTTAATAATAATAATAAATTTTGACCTTGATCTTGGAGTTTTACTTGCATTTGCGAAACTTCTACCTTCGCCAATGGCACTCGTACGGTTGCATCAGTGTTTCAGAAATTAACACATCTTGATTTTTTAAAGATTAAACATATTAAATTAAATATGGTTTTATCCTTTTTCCGTGTTTTGGTATTGGACACATGCTTGTATCTTACATTCTTTTCAGATACGGTTTGTGTTATCAGTGGAGACAAAATTATGTTCATTGACCCCTTGTCTGATCTTCAGGATCCAAACAAAGTTTGCAGTTTTGCTCCAATAGCAAACTACGTGCATCGGAATGTTTGTGATATAAGGGGACTCGAACCATTGTACAATCTGTTTGGCATTAATAAAGCAACAGCCAGAAATGGAGAGTACAAAGGGACATTTTTCTGGTTTCCCCTTAGAAAATCACCATCAAAATTGTCAGAGAATACATATTCACCCGAAAAAGTTAAGGATCTGTTTAAGTCTTTTAAAGAAAAGATGAGCTCTGAACTGTTGTTTTTAACCTCGATTGAAGAAATCGGAATATACAAAATTAAGAATGATAGTAACTGTTGTGAATCTGAGTGTACAATTGCTATTGATCAAAGCTGTGTAGAGAAAACTAGAAATGAAAGACAGTGCTACAAGGAAAAAATCAGAGACATAGAAGTCAATATGGCAGAAGATGATAGATGGATTTGTCAATGTGAACCAGTATGGATGAAAAGTATAATAACATACAATATAAAGATGGATGATCTAGAGATGGAGCAGGTATGGTTCATAGTCCAATATTTCCACGCAGGAAGTATGAATAAAGAGCTTTCAAATCTAATCCGAAATCGACGATCAAAATACAGACCATATCTTGGAGTTGCAGCCAGACTTGACAAACCAATTCAATGTGGTCAGCTATTTTGCTTCCTACCTCTTCCTTTTCAGGAAGAAAGTCCTACTGGATTGCCTGTTCATATCAATGGATTTTTTGCCCTCGATAGTAACCGACAACATTTAAAATGGCCTTCGTATGATCAGGAAACAAGCCAATCACACATCCAGGGTGAAATGCTATGGAATAGTCTAATGGTACAAACTATTTTACCTATTGTTTACTGGGAGTTTTTGAGTTCGTGGCGAGACGATTCCTCTAGTTTTGGGTTGATTGAGAAGTATTTGAAAATGTTCTATCACTACATTCCAAGGATTTCTGTAATAAAGAATCATTTTGCATGTATTGGAAAAATCATGCACGGCCATCTTCTCCAATCGCAAATACCATGTCTTGAAAGTGGAAAATGGGTGTTCACAACTGATGCATATTTTGCTCTATTTGCAACAAATACACAACAGGATGTGCAAAATACCGTCAAAGATCTTTTTGAAAGATGTACAAAGAAAGTCATTGCTCTGAATGGTCATGAGGACCTATTTTATTACTGGAGAAGCCTTGATAACAACCACATTCTGAAAAGTACAAGTCCTCAAGAAACCAGAAATCTTCTAAAAAGAGACCCAAGTTATAAAAAACTTCTAAGTAACAGAGGTAAAGGACACATTTTAATCTACACTTGCAGTAAAGGAGTAGATTCAGAGTTAGGTGGAATAGAGTTATTACCACTTCAAAATGGGATGTACGAAGCTTTTCAAGTAAAAAGAAAAGGACCACAAAAAGACATTTACCTTTGTGGAAAATTAGAGTTAGAAATTCTAAGTGGTCTAGAGAGTGCCTTGATTTTAGACACATCTACCACTTCAGAAGTTGGAAAAGTGCTGAAAAACCTAGCCTGTTCAGGTAAGCATATGAACATATTCATCACATGTATTTCACATGTATTTCTTTAGCACATTTAAATAGCAATCAGAGGTCTTTTTGAAATGAAGAAAAATCGAAATAACGGTGACACATTTAAGTATATTAGGTTGTGTTAAGTTCATAAGTTTGATTGGTGATTGGTGATCATGAATCTACAGTGTTTTCTGTTTACTGTTTCATGCGTCTTCGCTTTGATTTACTTTTTATACATTATTCTGTTAATTTCAGGATATTATTCATTTCAAAGATTGCGTTCCATCGATTTTGTACACCTTCTAAAGAAGCTTTTCCATCTACAAAAAGAGAAAACTGGAGATCCTATATTAGTAAAGGAGAAAAATGCCATTTTTGGAGAATGTTGGTTAAAGAAGGTCTGGGACTATTTGAAACAAAATTGCCCGTTATCATTGGATCATGTAAGAGATCTCAATTTGATCAAGACAAGAGAATCGGAAAAGTTAAAGAAAATTTCTGATCTATTTGTAAGCGGGGTTGGTATGGATATATCTCACATAAAAGTCCTGGCACATTTCAAACTTTGGGTTATTGATAAAACATATCATGACCATCCTTTGCTTTTACCAGGGAAAGGAATTGTTGTAGAAAGCACTGATTATGGAAAGGGAAATCTATTGCAGCAGTGTTTAAAGAATGGCATTGATTCATTCAACTTGCACTGTTCCGCTGCAGAAAGAGAGTGGTTCAAAGAATTTTTACCTGATACCATTCCAGAATCGTTAATCCCGAAGTTACAACATCTGAAAATCTTCAAGTGTTTTTCTAGTATTCGTTCAAGTCAATTTTGGTACACATCTTTGAAGGAGTGTAGTGACATGTATGTTGGAGAAATGGACTTACCAATTCAGTTCCCTTCTGATATGATTTTACCATGTACAACAAAAGAAGTAAAACTTCTGTCAGAGCTAAATGCAAATAAAGTGGATCTTAGTATATTTGTGCAGAGATGCATTAAGAAAATTACACAAGGATTTCTTTCTTCAAATGATGAGCATAAACGAAGATTTTGCTTTTATGTTTTAGAAAAGCAATCAGGTCTTACAAATTGGTCGATGATTCAAAAGGATTTAAATTCAATCAGCTTTATCAAAAACAAAGCAGGAAAACTTTGCTCGGCAAATGACTTGTATGATCCAAATAATAAATTTCTACGAGAGCTTTTTATTTCAGAAGACAAATTTCCTGTGGAGGACAAAGCTAAAATGGATTTGCTGAGGCATTTGCAATTTCAGACTCAAGATAGTCAAGCTTTTCAGAGTGATGTTGTGGAAACATGTCAACAAATTGATTCAAAAATGACTGACAACACGTTAAGAATGAGAAAGTCAAACGCCCTATTGTATGTATTTCAACAAAACCAAAGCCTTTTAAAACATGTTTACAATTCAATACTTGGATGCAAAATAATCCCATGTAGAGAGAATGGGGATCAATTCTACCCAAAGAAAATGAAGTGGTACTCAAGTATGGAGAAATTCGTTTCGTTTGAGATGAGTTATAGTTCAAAGTACGAGTGTATTATTGGATCGGTTCTACCGCTGCCAGTAAAAGTTTGGGAAAATTTGGTTCTTTTACACCAAGAACCTTTACTGAAAGATGTGTTGATGCATTTAAGCAATATAATTGAATGTTACTACGAGGATGAACATGCTGAGTACTGTTATATTACGAAAAAAGTGTATCAGTTTCTAGCCACGAAACAAGTATCTACATTTGTATTATTGCTGCCAGAAAAATGCATATTTACAGAGCTTGGATTTGCAAGGATCAAAGATGTCTACATAGAACGCCATTCAACTGATTTAAACTTAGACCCATATTACATTGCAATTCCAAAAGAATTCAATACACTTGAAGGATATTTAGAGGCTATAGGTTGTGCAAAAAAGCAATCTAACTATCTCCTAATTAAAGCTCTAGAGAAAATTAGAGGAAAGCAGTCTAACGTAGAAGGTGTGCAAGTTGTAAATAAAGACTTTGATAAAGTTGAAAAAATTTTGGGCAGATTATCTGAATTATCAGAGGAAGACTTGTCTAAAATAAGAGATGATATCATTGTACCAATCCACAATGAAGCTTCACAATTCCTGTCATTCAGGAAAGCACATGAATGTGCATACACTGATTCAGATTGGTTAAGCAAAACATTTACAGATGAAAATAAGATTTGTCTAATTCATTCAAAGATTGACAAGAACATTGCAAAAAAACTCGGTGTTAAGTCATTAAAAAAATTCGCATTATCAGATGCAGAAGAAATTATTTCAGAATTTGGACAATCAGAGCCATTGACTCAGCGCTTACATGGTCTTATAGAGGAAGGATACACGGATGGTATATCTGTTCTAAAAGAATTGATTCAAAATGCTGACGACGCTGGGGCATCTGAGGTATATTTGCTCTATGACGAAAGAGAAAACGAAGGTGCAAGAAGCTGTCTTTTAGACCCTGGAATGAAAGGATGTCAAGGGCCAGCACTGTGGGCTTATAACAATGCTGCTTTCTCTCCAAGTGACTTTCAAAATATTCAGAAACTGAATGGTGCCACCAAAAAAGAAGATACAACAAAAATTGGAAAGTTTGGACTAGGCTTCAATGCCGTTTATAATCTGACAGATGTTCCAAGTTTTGTGAGTGGAAAATACTTGGTGTATTTAGATCCACATGGAAAATATCTGGGAGAAGCGATGGTGAAAGAGAAAAGTCCGGGAATCAAGCTGAATCTTTACAATAAAACCATGCTTTATAAATTTGAAGATCAGTTCAAACCATATGAAAATGTTTTTGGATTTAAATCATCAGTGTTTTTGGAAGACCGACCTTACAATGGAACACTTTTCAGATTCCCTCTGCGTACAAAGCAACAAGCGCGTACAAGTGAAATAAGAAAAATGGAATATTCAAAAGAAGAAATGGTTAAACTCATAAATTTGCTCTGTAAATCATGTGGAAATATGATCCTTTTCACCCAGAATGTAAAAACAATCAAAATATTTCATAACGCAAAAACCAGTATAAACCCTGGCAAAGAAATGAAATTAATAATGACAGTTCAAAAAAAGGAAGAAAGTCTTTTGGAGCAGCATGACATGAATATTTTAGCTGCTGCTTCTCGATACTGTTGCAATGTGGATAATAATCCTAGTTTTGTTGCTTCCACTTTAACTAATGTCAAGGTTGAATGCACAGGACATTCTTGGCTTGAACAAAAACATTCATTTACAGAAAACACATATTGGGTAATTACATGGGCACTAGGACATAACCAGTCATTCAGGCTTTTTAAGGAAAACAGAAGTGACGGGGCTCTTCCCATTTCTAGTGTTGCAGTCCCTGTAGATATAAAGAATGGCAAAATAACACCCATTTTACTTCATGGAGATTTTCACAGATATGGTTTCTATGAGTTAGGATATTTATTTTGTTTCTTGCCATTGCCTATACCAAATGGAATGAATTTTCATATTAATGGAAGTTTTGCAATTTCCTCAGATCGTCAAAGGCTTTTAAACCATTCTGAAGATGATAAAGACAGCACAAAACAAACCAAATGGAATTACAGTCTAGTCACTGATGCCACTGTAGAAGCCATTATCAGACAGTTGTTATTACTAAAGGATCGCTCGACAGAAAGTTATTCGTACTATGCCCTATGGCCCACGCAATCTTGTGATACACTTTGGCAGCACTTCACGCATGAATTTTACAAAGCAATTGTTGTTCGCGACTTATCACTGTTTAAAACAGACTGTGGCTGGAAGAGATTTAAAGAATGTTTATTTCTACATTGGGAAATGGAAGAAGACAAACATTTAAAACAGACAGCTTTGGAAATTTTGAGGAAAAGTCCAATAGAAAGTAAAACTTTAACAGAAATACCCAGAGATGTGTACAAAGAATTAGAAAATCATCCAGATGTGTTTTTCCAAGAGCATGTTATAACGTACGAGAAGTTTGTCATAGACTGTTTTTTGCCAAATTTTTTCAAGTGCAAGGGAGAAAAGTATGATAAAATTGTACAACAGGCAATAAGATCAAAAAATAAGAATATTCTTATTGCGATTCAGAAGACAGACTGCATTAAAACGCACCCAAATGGTATGCGAAAGACACCAAGAAATCTTATTCACCCCCAGTCGTGTCTATCTGGATTATTTGTCATACCAGATGAGCGATTTCCAGCAAAAATGTTTTACAGGGAGGATGGTCTTGAATTATTAGTGAGACTTGGAATGATGAAAAATGAAATTCCATGGGAACTTTTGGAATCTCAAGCAGGAGATATTATTAGGCTGTCAAAACAATGTGTAGAATGTGCATTACAACGATCGATGCATGTAATAAAATATGTTCATCGGTTTTTTGCTAAAATACCACAGGAAACTACACAAAAATTAACGAACATGCCTTTTTTACCAGTAAAAGAAAAACCTGATGGTTGGCCAGTAAAATGGCACCACAAAGTCTCAAAAGTAAAAGTCAATCATAAAAAGTGCGCTATTCATTCCAAGAAAGAAAAAGAGGAGCCGATAACGTTTGAATGTCCCTGCAATATGTTCTTACCCACAAGTGAACTTTTAGTTGGATGTACAAAAATAGTTCTCGGTAGATATGATAGATTCAAGTCATATCCCAGGGAGCTAAAGGCTCTTGGGGTAAAATCCGAGAAAGATGTCGAATTGGAAACCCTGAAACATCAGCTTACAGAAATTACAAATAAATTAGAAAATGCTGAAAATAAAATTGTAGAAGAGATATGCTTTGATATCTATAAAGTTCTTCAGGCAAGATTAACAGAGCCAGATGTGAAAACTTTCATCCGTAATAATTTGTCAAATTTACCCTGTGTTCTAACGGAAAAAATATTTGCATTGCCTAATCAGGTGGTATTTTTTTTACCACAAGATTGCAGTCCCTATTTTTTTGGTTTGAAATCGAGACTTGCGCGTAATTTTCTCGAGTTAATGAAAGTCCTTGGTGTGCGAAACTTTGTTGATCGCGGGGATATTATAGATGCTCTTCTTCACATCAAAGAAAAGCACAGCGGCAAAAAATTACCAAGAAACAAATTACGCTTGGTTTGCAGAATTGCTAACCTTTTGGAAAATTTTGACTCGCAGTCAAATGATAATCTTTATCTTCCAGATGTAAATGGATACTTTATTCATGTAAACGAATTGTGTTTAGATGATTGTGATTGGCTTCCAAAGACAGATTCAATGAAGTTTCTAAATACAGAAATAACAATTAAAGTTGCAAAACTTGTAGGAGTAAAATCTAAACAAGAGCAGAATATCTTTGAGGAGTCAGAGGAATTTGGGGATGCATTTGGACAGCATGAGGATTTGACAAATCGTATAAACAGGATTTTCGATGGGTATCCAGAAAATAATATCATGAAAGAACTTCTTCAAAATGCAGACGATGCAGGGGCAACTGAAATGCACTTTATAAAAGACTTTCGTACGCATGAATGTAACTATGTGTTTAGTGAAAACTGGAAAGAATTACAAGGCCCAGCATTGTGTGTTTTTAACGACAGTGTGTTCACAGATAAGGATTTTGAAGGAATACAGAATTTGGGAATTGGAAGCAAGGGAAATGATCCAACATCAACGGGACAGTATGGAGTAGGGTTTAATGTGGTGTATCATCTGACAGATGTACCGTCCTTTTTATCCAGAGATCAGAGAACTTCTCAAGATACTTTGTGTATCTTAGACCCACATTGCAAGTACATTCCACGTTCAACAATGGAAAAACCAGGAAGAAAGTTTAAAAATTTCTCTAAGAATGTCAAGTATAAGGACATTATGTCATGTTACTTGTATGGAAGTGAGTTATGGGCATCTTCCCATGGAACATTATTTCGCTTTCCTTTACGCTCCAATAAAGAGTCGTTGTTGTCCTCAAAATTAATATCATGCGAGGATATCGAGCATCTACTTAACGAATTGAAAAAAGACATGGCTGAATGTCTGTTGTTTCTGCACAATGTTAGGTGCATAACGGTTTCATCTATTAATAAGGAAGGAGTTCTGTTGAAAGAGTTTAAGGTTTCTTCGAAAACAAAATTGTTATCATCAAATAAATCTAACTTATGTCAGGCTATTGCAAATGCCAGACAACAAATGAAGAAAGACACAAATTTGGTTTGTTCCATGGAGAGAAAAGAAGTCGGATATCATTTAAAAATAAATGTGAATGAACAGCTTTTTCAAAATTGGTTAATTGTTACTGGAGTTGGTTTTCAGGACAAGACTAAGATTCCTGAAATTATAAAAAAGGCTTACAGAGAGAGAAGACTTGCTTTGTTACCTACTTCAGGAATTGCCATCAATATGGAAAATATGGCACCAGTACAACACGACAGAAAGCTCCTTGTACACAAGGAATTATCAGAATTTAGAGCGTATTGCTTTCTACCTTTACCTGTTCAGACAGGGCTTACCGTTCATTTAAATGGACATTTTGCTTTAGATTATGAAGCTCGGCATGGTATATGTTGGTCAGATTCTCAGCACAAAGATTTGAAGATAATTTGGAACAAAACTTTGATTAAAGAAGTCATTGTTCCAACATACTCATCAGCTATTGAACGATTGAGAAAACTGCTTTTCCCAGAATCTTTATCAGACCAACCTTGGGATCAATTAGACAAGTTTCATAGAGTTTTTCCATCAATGAAATTACTGAAAGATGAAATTTGGCAGTATACCTCTACAGAGTTGTATAGGTATGTGGGTCAACACAATTGCAAATTCTTTCCCACTGTTCGCCGGGAAGATCTAAATATTGAATGTTCAGATGAGAGTTCGGTAAAAACAGATTTGGAAAACCCATTCCCAGATATAAGTAAATCTGATACAAATATGCGTATGCACGATCAGCAATTTGAAGTAACATGGACAGCACTACAAAATGTCTTCTTTGATGGAATAAGGTGGCCATTAAGACAAGATCATGCAGCTGAAGGATATTATTTTACATACGGTAAAAGCAGTAAGAAGTTAAATGAGTCATGCTCGAAAGATTCTGAATTTCTTGCTCGAAGCTTAAAAAGTCTCGGAATGTTGCTTATTGAAACACCGCTTTGGGTTTTTAGTAGCATGAAAGATGCAGGAATAGAAGGTGTACAGATCGTGTCTCCAAAAGCTGTGCTCAATTTTTTGAAAACGTATAAAACAGATGCAAAGTACAAGTGTAAAATTGAAAAAGTAAATATTCCTGTCAAACAAACAAGAATGAAGCATAAAAACGTTATACAGTCTCTTCTGTCGTATTGTGTACGGGATAAAGATTTAAAAGCCGAGGACTTTGAACATGTTCCATTACTCATTACTGCTGATGGGCTCCTTCGTGAATTCAGAAATGAAAGAGTCATCTATTTGATAGACTTTCCTGAACTTCTTCCAAGATCAGCTCATCTGATTGCTGATGTTGGACAAATGCGCATACTGAAGAGTAACTCAGCTATACAAAATTTAATTAAGGAATTAGATGTTTCTGATTTTTCAGAACTTCTTCAACAAAACATCTCACCATCTTGTAGAGCATGCACTGAACAATCGTGGAATCCTGAATCAAAAAGCATTCCAAACGTCAGATGGATTAAGCTTTTCTGGTTTTTTATAGCCCAAAAATTTCAAGATTTCATCTTTGATGAGCAAATCAGGGAAAAAAAGACAAAATCGGAGCAAGAGTGTTTTCAAATGTTTTCTTCAAAAGTGTTGCAATTGTTTGAAAGGTGGTATTTGGTCCCTGCAATCATCAAACAAAACGAAGGAAAAAATCATTTTCTTTTTCCATTGAAACATGGAAAACGGGTATTATTGCTCATGTTTGGACAAAATGCGATTGAGCAAAAAGCTTTGATAGAGCTTAATGTACCACTTTTTGACAATACATGTTTGCCGACTTACAAAGATAAAGATGGGTTCCACAATTGTCATATTGTATCTAAGATTTTACAAACATTGGCTGCAACAATCGCAAATGTGGAAGATATTTTAAACTGCGTTTTTTCTAATTTAGCAAGGTTATGTACACAGTGTAATGATTCATGTAAGGCTATAATGAAATATTTTGCCCAGAATCTCGAGACTCTCAAAGAAAGTCCAGGATCTAGAGACAAACTCGCAGCTCTTCCACTCTACTACAGTGATATATATCAGTTATGTGTAAGCGTCCAACGGAAAACTGTCATTATTTTACCAGAGGTCGTCCCGAAATATGGACTTGTGGAATGGAGTAAAACAATGAATACGACGTTCATTGAGGAAGATGAAAGTTTAACTCAACTCTACCAGTTTGTTGGCTGTAAAGTAGTAACTGATGTTTCTTTTTATATTCAGGTCTTGCTTCCAAATTTTCAAAGATTGCCACCTGAAACGGTCATGTTTCATTTAAGGTATATAAAGGATATTGTTATTCATTCTCTGGAATACTCTAGCTGCTTAAATGCACAACGTCAACTAACCCATTTAGATGGTCTGTTGCGTAAAATTCCCTTCTTACCGACAGAAAGTGGTCGGTATGCACGTGCATTTGAATTTTTTAACCCTAGTAAGGATATATTTAAGCTAGAAAATTGCCTTTGCTTATCCTCAGAATTACCTTCGAAACCATATGACAATCCTGAGTGGGAGAATTTCTTAATACATTGTGGAATGAAAAGTGAATTTACACCTGAATTATTTTTAGAGTTTGCTAGACGATTGGAACATTTAGGAGATGTAGATGGTGTCACCTCAGTTGTACAAAAGAATTCTAGGTATCTTGTCAGAGAGTTGTTTCTTCATCGCACAGATTTACTAAAAGATCGGTCATTTATGAAAGACCTGAAGCATGTTCGTTTCATTTGTCCTTACAAAGTGTCAAAAGTGTACACTCAAATAGTAGAACAATATAACAATTGTAATAAATTGATTTGCTTTCGGAATTCAGCTATTCCTACTTGTGACAAACTAATTTGGTCGGTAATGGGAATCATATCCGAGGACACCTTTGATGCACTAAGATATTTATGTCGCGATGAACAAGTATTAGCAAAGAGGATGTTGGAGATAACTGATTTGCCTCCAGTTGAAAATGTTGTTAACCACGTAACAAATCTATGTTTTTCAATAAACGAACAACTGCCGAAGCTCTTAATGGACAGCAGAAACGAGAAGGCAGTTTCAAACGTCATGTTCAGCGTTTACGATTTTTTACAAGAACATGGAACTGATGAATATTTTGCATTGCTAAAAACGGTTCCATTTGTTTTTATCAAGAAGAGGAAGACATTAAGTCTTCCGCAACGTGTAATTCTGGATATGAATGACGAGGAAGAAATTTTACCCTACTTGTGCAAAGCACCGGTTTTCTATGGACAGTTCCATTCACTTTTTCGTGACTGTGGGGCAGCAGATACTCTTCTGTGTCAACACCTTGTGAATGTTTTGTATGAAATGTATCAGGAAACTGGTGGAAATGAGTTGGAACCGAATGAAATACTTAAAACAAAGAAGACTGTGCAATATTTGTTTAGTAAACTTAAGAAGGAAGAACAAATCAAAATTGAGTCTGTATTATATTTTCCAAGCAAACGTCACAATTTAATACAGAGTGATAAAATGGTATTTATAGATGACATTCTCATTGAAGGACGAATTGGAATGAGTTTACCTGATTTAGAATTCTTTGTTGGATTTGATGAGTTGGGAATGGATGTGTTAGATCCTTTGGGCGAAATCAATCTCCTTCCGGAGAGTCATCGACCTAAATTGATGTCCAAGATTTTCAATGAAGAAATGAACAGAGGATGCACACAATCAGCTGCATTTACAGAACATGCTCGTACATTACAGAATTTTTTGAGAAGCGATAAATTTTATTTTGGTGTAATTAGACTTGTCAGAGACGAACTGTATAAGAATGGAAAAAGTTTTAGTGAGGCCAAGCAAACTGAAATTTTTCAAAAGCTGCATCGCGTGACTGTCTTCCAGTTAGAGACACTTGAAACAGTATTGATGTACAATGAATCTATACTACCAAATACAGGAAAACAAAAGAAGGTATTTAGCGAGGAAATAAAGGACGATGCTGGAAACTCTGTTGAGTTACGAATATATTTTAAAGTAAATCATGATGTAGATATTGCAGATTTGATCCTTGACATCGATAGGAAATTATCAGCAATGTTGAACATTTACCTTGGAGACCCTTTGAAAAAGAATGAAACGTACTTAACAGATGTGTTAAAATGTATTAAGAATCCAGGCAAGATAGAAGATGAACTAACAAATCAAGAAATCTTGGCAGTAGATGTTGGACGGGCTTTGACAATTTTGCCTTTCATGCCAGATTTAGGAGCAGAGATTTCTTTATCTTTGCATCACCTTCTGAACAATTCGTGCACATATATAGAGATAGGAACATATGTGGCATACGAAATGTATGATCCTATTATTGATGAAGAAGAACCAAAAAATGAAGACATGCCTGTCTATATTTTAGCAAGGATTGTAGAGATTCTTACGCAACATGGTTCTCATGGACTGAATGCCGATGCTTGGGATATGAAATACAAAATTGATGTCGGCAGTGAAAAAACACTTGTTGCCGAAGCATCTAGAGTGTACAAGTTTGTAAGACAGGAAAACATTGACGAAAATCCTGAAGAAGTCGATGGCGCCAAGGTATTAAAATGGAATATAGACAATGTTAAAGTATACATCAGAGACGTTATGAGAAAAGCCTTTAAAAAATCAAAATCAGAGTTCGACAGAACAATGAAAAGACTAATTTTGCAGCATCATCCTAAAAACTATGCTGAGAATAAGGACTATTATGTTCAACTAAATAAGTTTATACACTTCATTGAAGAAACGCTCAAAAAAGGTGAACCAGTTGATGACAAAGACATTTTTGATTCTTTCAATCCGGAGGTTATTTATCCAACTACATGCTTTTGGGTCATTTGTGATACTCGTGTTAATGAATATGCTAAAAATCACTTAGATTATTCTGGCTCAACAGAGAGGAAAGATGCGCCATTCTTTACTGCTTTTAATGAGAGAGGCTCACAACCTGGTCAAGCCAAGAGGTGGTTTAAACAAGCTGATATTGATTTTAAAGCTTCTTTTACAGACCTGAATGGACCAAATGCGTACAACTGGACCTGTTATAAATGCCATCAGGTAAGATATGCAACCTTACCTTAAATAAAAGTAATTTTGTAATTGCTTTAATAAACATTAGCTAATCTATCATTTGTATAATTTTTTAGCAAGACTAGCAGAATTGTCAAAACTTTTCCATTTTCATAATGTGCACAAAGTTATGAATTATATAGCTTATACGAGGGGTGTTAGAAAAGTTCGAGGACA
This sequence comes from Saccostrea glomerata, assembly GCA_003671525.1. Lineage (NCBI taxonomy): Eukaryota > Metazoa > Mollusca > Bivalvia > Ostreida > Ostreidae > Saccostrea > Saccostrea glomerata. The sequence goes on along the minus strand of PRKT01000035.1, from coordinate 770,939 downwards.
CATTGAATTACAGAAAATCTATTGTGTACTGTGAATTATGACCTATGTCTGAATAAATTCCTGCATTTTGTTTATAAGTATGTAAAAAATCAGGTACATTTACTAAAATCTTGAAAATTTACGACGATTTTTACTATGAGGTCATAGGACTCACGGAGCAATCCCTTGACGTAAGGCGACGTGACAACCATATTACAATCCTTTGTGCCTTGTCGCAGTTCTATAAATTTTCCCTTTCTTCAGATTTCTCTTATCTTTTTTCTACTTTAAAATTGAATATCTATATCAAGGCATGTTACCTTTCTACTATAATGTCTTTTGTACTAATATAATTCGGATTGTATCGATACGGATATTTTTGACATCTTTAAAAACGTCTATGCTGTAAATTGATCAGGTATGAAAACTATGCAAAACCATATAGACACAACGTCCATGCGATAAGAGGGTACTGAAGTATCGATGGAGTTAATCATTCAAAATATTAATCCTTCCATTTCTATGAAGTCACAACCATTTGAAAACTTTTTTCCTTTGTGTGTGTAGGAAATTCCCGGCCTCATCTTGAAAGTTTTAATATCTTTTTAGACATTTTATTGTCTACACATAATTTTTACTAGTGCGCAGTGCTTCATGACGCTAAATGACGTTCCGATTTTTTGGCTATGTTCTTAAGTGTTGATCATTTATAAATGGCTATAAAACAATTATATACCCTCCAATTTAATTCAAAATTTCTCCAAGTGACGTTTCACGAATATTTTAGCGATAGGTAAAATATCAAAAATCTCTTTGCGCTACAATTGTGAAATTTTTTATTTCGATAAAGAGTCTCTATAATGTAAACGTGCTAAAATGGAGCATGCTCCGTGAAGCAAGATTTATCAAAACAAAAAAGTCGTATATTTTTCAATGATCACCGCAATGCACCAAATTTTTGTATATTTATTGGAATATAGGTTAAGATTTTAACTGGAAAGTTTGACCGGTTTCGTGGAAATAGCGCGCTCACAATAGAACTTGTCCGCGAACTTTTCTAACACCCCTCGTACATGTATGTTTAAGTGTAATGTTCATTTTGATTTTGCAGATTCCAACCAAAACAATTTTGTTTTGGAATGCTTACCCTTGAATAAGATTGTTGATGTGTTTTGTAATAAATGCTTTATTGCAATGATTTGACGTCGTGAAAATCATTTCAGAAATGCTTTAAAAAGTCATATTTGAAGAGATTCAAAATAATTCATTTTAATGTTTTTCAGGCGGTTGAAAAAGCTTTGAAAGCCTTGCTATACCAGATAGACGCCAACAAAGTAGCTCTCAACACACATAATCTATCTTCTTTAGCTTATCTATCAGACGACGTTAATTTGTCGGGCCTTGTTGGCGGTTTAGAAAGTATTACAGGGGGCTATTTTCAGATGCGTTATCCTGATGCTGTACCTGGGGGATGCATACCATCAGACCTGTACTCGAGTGATAAAGCAACTAAGGCAATAGAATACGCAAGTGAAATCTTACAGACCATACGACAAAAGATACCAAGTGTTCAGTAGGTAATAAACAAACATTGTATGTTTATGATCGGGGTATCCAGTAAACATTTCATTATTTTTTTTTATTTTGACATGATGAACAAAAAATGTCTTTGTTTTAAATAAGCAAAAAATATTCCTTATCTTATGTTTCTGTTTCAATTAACTTCCAGTTCTGTATACGTTCAATACAAAGGCAAAAAAAAAAAAAGAAAAAAAAGAGAGAGAGCAAATATTTCCTTCTTTACGTTCATGTACTAATGATAGTAATAGATATGAAAAAATTATCTAGGTAATATAAGTCGAATAAATTTGAACAATTGCTTTGTAAATTTATAATAGATTATAACTTTATAATGCCGTACTATAACCTTTTAGTTCCTCCTCCTATATGGTCCAACTTCAACTGCTATTGATACTTGTACATATTTACATTTCCGATGTCTTTGTTCAAGATAAAATTACAAAAAGTTAATGTAGTAAAAGTTAATGTACCTGATTTCTCCATGAATGTACTGGTTCATCGATAGGGGGCGGTTAAAAAAATCACGCGCAGGGCGGGACAAATAGAGACAAGAAGCGGGGCTTTTAGCACATGGATTGGCGGAATCAATACGTACCATGTAAATATAAGGAATAACTGTCCGATTTTTCGATTTTCGAAATAATTTGGATAAACGCCGAAGGCGTCATGAAATTGAAAAAGAAGACAGTTATTCCCTAAATGAAACATCTAAAACCGAAGGCATTCATGTTTTGTTCCCTGCTTTCGGTGTTTTAGTGGACATGTTACCATTGTTAATAGCATATTGTGTCAAAAATTAACGCCCTATCATAAGTCATTAAAAAATTATCAAAGTTATTTATTTTTGAAAAATTGTGTCAAACATGAAGATCAAGGGATAAAAAATCAAAGCATCCCGGAAACACCTTGTTTCATGTAACGCACTTGTGAAATATGAAAGTATTATCTCTACTCAATCAAAAATTATAAGGAAACAACTTTAAAGAGATAAGAAATATATGTTATACGTCAAGATTATGGTGACAGGGTAAATATTCACAATATACAGTGACGCCTATTCTCATGTAATGTACATGTGTAATATATAACTAAAAAAATATCTTTTTCTTTCAAAAGTTAAGACCAATTTAAAGTAGAGTTAAAATGGTTGAAAAGTAGGTCATACTTTAAAGTAAAGAGGTCAAAATTCATTGCATATTTGAAAAGGTCTTGCCTTTGGTAATGTACATGTGAAATATGAAAGCCTTATCTATTCTAATTCAAAGTTATGACAAATGTTAAAGTGTAATACTCACTATTTTATTTTCTTTTTGATGGTATTTAAGGGCTCGGTAGTAAAAAAATAAGTGTACCCAGATTGCGTGAGTATAGTGTAAATTTAATAAACCTACTCTCTCGATTATATACTAGTTTATTTAATCTATAGTAATCGTTTCCATTTTACATAACAAAATAAATGTTGGCAAACCTCTATAAAAAATCATCAGGAATAAGACTCTTTATCAAAACAATTATTATAGATGTTGTCTCGAAAGCTGTTATATTCATTCCGTCTTTCTCGGGAGAGAGATATAACCATTAGGCATCCGTTTGGTTCCTTGATTTACATGCAAGTATTTATAAACCACCATAAAACCATTACATTTTTTATCCAAAATTCCTTTTCCGTTTATTATCGCCGAAATCATCAACAATAGCGAAATCATCCCTGTCGTTTATCATCATGTTGTAAACATTTTTTAAAACTGTCTTTACTTCTATCAATATTTCTTCCTATCTCAAGAAATGCAATGCTTAAATTTGTTTGGTTTCTATTTTTATTTGCAGAAACTAACATGGCAGATTGGATAAAAAAGGACCATGTATGCCGATCAAGAGAGACAGTGAATATTTTCAGTAGTGCCTTGTGTATTCATACGAAAATGAATAGAGAGAAAAAATAAAATGCTTTGCATTGAGTTTTGGTTTGTAAGTGGAGGTTCTCAGTTTAAAAGTAGATAAATTTACATCTTGTGAATAGATTCAAGAAAAGATTCTAAGGTCCATTTTTATCAAATTTCATTTATCTTTGTGTATATACTCGTACATCAAATTTTATACTTACTAATGAACATATTTTTCAAGATTTGACAGTAAACACTGAGATTCAGTGATCATTTTGTTACAATTTTATGTAAATAAAGCTAGTTACATGTATTTTACATTCAAATGTAAAGGTGGTAAGATTAAGAGAAGGTTGGGAAACATTGAAACCTTTGAATAAATTGTGATGCAAATATTATTAAATATCCATAAGTATTCACTTTATTTTCCATTTATATTATAATGAAATGCGTCTTTGTAGTATATATATTTTTGTACATACTTTGTAATCTTATACTTTCTTTAATTGAGTTTTCATAAAAAAATCTTTTTTGTTATATTAAATTTTGTTATGAGAATTCTTCATTACTGTAAGTATTTTTTCTTTATTGCATTCATAAAATCACATGCATGTATGCACATAACCGATCATATATTCATACAAGGCCATATGTTATGTTTATATAATTTATTTGTAAGGTATTTTTATTATTTGGAATTATTAGTACTTCAAGATTATCCTTAAAATGTTGTGTGTGTGTGTGTTTTTGCACCATTTTAATTAAAAATAAAATGCTTTTTATGTTGTTATTTAACGGGAATTAATGCATTGCAGTTGTTGAAGAAAAAAATCATAATCTGCATAAGAGTACACATTTTAAAACAAAAATAAAACTTGATTATTAACTTTTTTTTGCAATAGCAACTCAGATTCTAAAAGTTGCAAACAAAGAAAAACACGCTATTGTTTATATTTGTTTACATTATTGTTTTAATTTACAGTTGTAGATTTTGTATAAATTAACTTTTGAAGTAGAATTTAGTTCAAAAATTATAATTATTTGATAAATGTAATTTTTTAATCACTATTTTCATTGTTTTCATATAGTGAATTGTTTTAAAGTTACGAAATTACGCAAATACCGCAGCAATAATAATTTTTGACACCAACACCTTGTCTCGTCTTTATTATTGATATGTACGCCATTGAACGTTTCAATAATGAGCCAGTGATCAAGAAATCTTGGTTTTATGCTTCGTCGTATTTAATGGCTGAAAAAAAGGATGACTTTAATTAAGAAATAAAGGAGATACTATAATATTCAGTGCTGAAAATATAGTATTTTAAGTGTACTGATTTGTTATGATTACATGTACATGTACAACTAACGTTTCAGTGTTTAATTTTGCTATGGAATAATTCTTTGAAGTGTTGAGTTCATGGGATTGTTGGTTATCCTGATTATGTCAATGATTATATGCGTCTAATTAAATAATTTATAGTATATTCTCCCACGTTTCCACTTTGTAAACATTTACGTGCACGTGGAAACAATTTTATGATATATTGTATGATTTCTTAGTAATCATTGCAACAAAATTTTGAGGTTTAAGTAGACTTACATGACAATGAATATTTTTTGTTCCAGATTTAGTTTTTAAGAATACAGGAAGTTCATACATTGAATATAATTTAATTATGATAATAAGAATAATGTACCTTAAAATCCTGTTAGTAGCTTTTATTACAAAGAATCTTATTGTTTAAAATGAAGACAATTAAAATGTGATTTTATTTTTAAATCTGTTTATGTGTTCATGTGCATCAATTATCAGAATTGTGTATCTACTACATTTTAAATTTGGTAGGAAAAAGACTCAGAATAGAAAAAAAAAAGAATTTTCTCAAGAATCATTGGCCCAATTTCAACCAAACGTGCCACGAGGCATCCATGGGTGAAGGGGATTCAAGTTTGTTCAAATGAAGGGGCGTGCCCTGTTCCAAGGAAGAGATAATAAGGAATTAATGAAAAGTTGGTGTCATCTTTATAGAACTTATTTTCAAGAACCATTTGACAAGAAAAGTTGAAAATGTTTAAAACCTTTATTACAAAGTGAAGATTTCAATTTATTAAAAAATAACCATTGGGTATGATGGGACCACAATAAATGATCAAAATTTTACATATGAATATTTAAGGAAAATCTTTGAAATCCTTCCCAAGAACAAAAAGGCACAATGAGACATAATCAAATTGAGCATCCTCAGATAGTGTAGAATCAAATTCAAATCATTACCTTCAAGGGTAGAAAGGGGCTACAATTAATAAGGGGGTCAACAAAAATTTACATAAAGATATATATGGGGAAAACTTTAAAAAAATATTTTCTTACTAAGAATAACAAAAGCAAGCATGATCAGACATATTGATATGGAAGCACCCCCAGATAGTGTAGATTCTATGTTGCTCAAATCTTAAACTTCAGGAGTAGAGTGGGGCCACAATGAAGGGGGGGGTAAAGTTATACGTAGGGAAAATCTTAAAAAAAAATTTTCAAGAAGGACAACTCATGGTTAGTCATATTGATATGAAAGCAGCCTCAGATGGTGCATATTCAAATATGTGCAATTCGTGACCTCGATCCAGGGTAGGGTTAGTCATATTTATATTAAAGCATCCTCAGATATGTACTAGTATATTCAAATGACTTCCCAGGGTAGGGGAAGGCCACAAATGAGGGTCAAATTTATAGGGAATAAAAAAAAACTTCCTCAAGAATAACCAGTCATAATTGTTCATATTGATATTGAAGCATCATCAGATTTGTAAAGAATAACCCCCCCTCTAGATCCGCGCATGAACCGATAATTTTTTTTTCCAAGGTGACTTCACAACAGATCTAAAGTTCCCATCAGATCCGGGACTTTTGTTTGTCAGTAAGGTTTTTGATCCATGTTTTCCTTGTAAAGATTGTTGTAATAAACTATTAAATCAATCTTATAATTTATTTTTATATATTATCTTTGTAATGACATACTTTATTGTGTAAGATAATATGTGCCTGTTTCGGATAAAGCGGCTTTAAGGTAGCGCAATCAGTCAAAATCATGATCGTGTTTCTTTTAAGATATTTATAGCATACAGAGATAGGCTTATGAATATGAAAATTATGATTATAAAGCAAAGATGTGAGCGAAGATGTGAAAATAAAACTGCACTGCTAAGCAAAAGACTACACAATATGAGTGCAAAAAAAGGCTTTATCTACTGTTCATTGTTTTCGTGTATGCCACAAGGTCACGCCACTTGTTTTTTTTTTTGTATTTGTTTGGTTTTTTTTTTTGTTTTTTGTTTTTTGTTTTTTTTTTAGCTCAAATTAAAATTGTACACAACATTCTACTGGAGCATGCTAAGGTGAAAAATATGTTCTAGGAACTTTTGACAGGTTATAGAAACCATGGTAACTACATATGGTAACTTATTCAACTTTTCTGCGCACGCGTACAATAGGGAGGAAGAAGTAAAGCAATATTTTCGTAATGGGGCTTACTGAAATTATTTTCACTCCATAAAAATAGATTTCTTACGTTCTGATCATGAAATCTGTAATTTTCTGAAAACTTATAGCTTATACTTTTAGGAATTGAACAAATTTTACTACGGTCATGCAAAAATTCTACGTTTGTCAATTAACCCCTTTGAACGTCACGGTGTCACTTTAATAATTTTTTGAAAGAGCTGAATACTTTATCACAATCTACCAAGCCTCGAGCTTCGTCCTCCCTCCCCCCTCGTTAGTCGTATAGACCCGAGAAGTTGCGATTGATTTAGTTCTTCGTTACTGTGTCACAGACACACACACACACTCTCTCTCTCTCTCTCTCTCTCTCTCTCTCTCTCTCTCTCTCTCTCTCTCTCTCCCATGATTATTTATGAAGAAGAGATTAGATTATAATAAAGCGATATAATAAATCGAAAAGTGTGTGTACACATGGTTAACAGATATTCGATTTCGAAATAATTTAAGTGACTTTCAAAAAGTCGTATTTTCGTTTTAATTTTCATCTAGCAATTAATCACATTCCATTAGATAACAAGGGCAATGTGTACACATGTACCTCACGAGATTGTCCTGAGCTATCAATACAATAAATGAGTTGAACCTGCCAAGATTGATAAAACAATTAAGCGACTTTTTAAAAAGTGTTAGACCTACACAGGGATTTTCCACACCATTTTGGGAATGGGGCCCAGGCCCGTACAATTGGGAATTAAACGACATTTTATCACTTTTTGGGAATTTTTACTGCATGATATTTTTCAAGAAATAAACACTTATAAAAAATTAAATCCATTATTACTTCATTATTCAGAACTATAATTCAGAGAATAGATCAATTATTATGAAGTTTTAGTCAAGTTTCTCAAATTTTGTTCATTTCATCCAGATTTCAAACCTGACCATGTTTGTTTTACATGAATTTTGATCCAGTTAACTTTGTGGAATTTTTGTGCATTCAAAAATTGAACATGTGATGTTCATTTTTGGGAAAAATGAAAGGAATTTGCAATTGGGAATGGGGCCCATATTCGGCCCTACACGGGGGAGTGGAAAATCCCTGCCTACATTGCAAAATTGATTAAAAATTGGTATGTGATTCGATATATATTTCTTTTGAGTTTTGAATAAAACATTTTATTGAGAAATTCAAACGGATAAGACACAAGTTCTACAACTATAATTTAAACAAAGGTAGTCATTTTCTCAAACAACATCACAAGTCAGTAATGGATTAATTTTAATAAACAACATTAATTTTGTCAGCAACTAATTAATTAATAGACTGTGACACACTGAAAATTCTTGATATACGCAAAATGTTTCTACAACTATGCATTACATTTCTTTTGATATTGAACCTTTCAGAAAAATATTATATTGTATTATGATAATATTTTCATAGTTTTGAAGAAGTCAAACTGATAAAAGAATGACCAGTTTATTTTCCATGTGGAGGGGGGGGGGGGGGGGGGGGGGTTCAAGTAAGCTATAAATCGTGTTTCTAAAATTTAGACTAATAATGCATTTCGTATGTAAATAACCTCAGTTTGAAAGAAGAAAGATAACTCAAGCTACATTTGAGATTCAAATATTACGTAACGGTTGTTCCTCGTGTTCGTGATAATTTTTTTTTTGGTCTTAAAAATGTATTAGAATGCATTTTTCACTGCAAACGAAAATATTGTTCTGTGACATATTAATAAAGTGTTACATCTGAAAAATTAAAAAAAAATGGAACTAGCCTTTATCAAAATTTCATACTCTCTGTCATTTAAAAAAAAATATTTTAGGCAAATTGTGCACATGCGAATTTTTTTCATTACAATAATTAATGAGAATTGGAACCTATTTTTAATTCTTCTCTTCAAACAACTATAAAATTAATTTTTAATATTAATAATTATAGCTCATTTTATCAATATTTTTCAAATCGATGACCAGCAATTGCCATATGGATTAACTCTGAGTTTGTAGAGACTAAACGTATGTAGACGCTAGAGGACAACCCTTTGTTTCCTATAAGTAAAAAGAGGCTCTCAAATCACACAGAATATACAAAAAATACACAACCCAACACACAGTTCTAAGCAGGTGTCTTCGCGACACGTGTCCCCACCTGTGACACGCGAGGAGAGGTCCCCAAGATCACAAGGGGGAGAACAATCGATACAGATTTTTATCTCTGGTCTATCAATCTACATAGCAATTATATTTACTGCAATATTTTATTTCACTAACAGCGGAAGATCTAATGTCAAATCTTATCAGGGAAATTAGAGTCAAATCAATTTTTTTTTATATTAAGATGCCTGACTAATTTCAATGGGGAAATACATGTAAGTGATAAGGTTCCACAACTTATGTTTACTAAGATGGAAAATAGGTGGAGATTAGTAAATTTTATAAATGTTTTTTCCCCATCTAGGAACCATTGTGGAAACCATGGGTTGATTGTCGGACATTTTGGGAAAAAAAATATAAGGATGCCTTTGAAGGTTGTTTCCAACGGAAAAAAAGAAACTAAATTTATATGTAAACTACTTACTAGTATGTCACGATTCCAATATGTTTCCAAATTTTTGGAGCGTATGTGGATGATGTAACACGCATAAGGTCACTGATATATATAAATTTTAAGAAAAATTGGTCACTTATTATGAAAAATTTAGTCTCTTGATGTACATTTACTATTGAGGATAGAACGTTAGATATCGTTAAAAATGATATACTAGTATATCGTCCTACGAAGGGCTTGTCCCGAGACATAGTTGCATGTAAATTATTTCAACTAGTTTATTGGAAAATTATAGTGAACTGTGACATTTAAATGAAAATAATAATAATAATAATAAAAGATGCATGTTCGTTAAAAGTTGTATGCTAACCAAACACACATAAAAAAATCTATCAAAGTAAGAACGAATGTGACCTTAGAACGACAACTCTAGTATCTAGTTAGATTTCGAATAGTTTTGCATCACACCGTAAACATGGTAAAGGGGGTTATTTTTCTTTTCTTGCTTAGCAAGAACATTTGGCATCTATTTTTTTTTTGGGGGGGGGATTTTTGTGTTTTTGTTTCGTTTTTTTAAAACCTTTTTTTTATGCCAGTAAAGGACATTTAATTTATTTTCAAGATTTACTGGGATACATTTTTGATTATTTACTGATTAAATAAACAAACAAACAAACAAACAAACAAATAATGACCAAAATGGAAACGCAATTTCGTAGGGAAATGTGGTAATGATGTAGTAGAAACAGACAAGAAAAGACTCACTTTTCCCCTTGCCAATAGGGAACATTTTATTTTTTAAAGGACATATAATTTCCATAATCTGACCACTCCCATCGAATAAAACGGCAGTTCCTTGACGGATGAAACTTACTTGTTTTTATTATAATTATAATGTGATAAGATTTCTGGTAGGAATTATCAATGCATTAAAAAAGATTTTAAAAAAAATCTTCCGATTTTGAGTGAAGTCTTGAACTTAAGATAGTCCGATTCTCAGGTTTATAAAATTAGCAGTAATCAAAAATACTCATAAAAGCATCTCTGAATCCACAAAGCTCTGTAAATTTATCCACAGTATTTCTTTAAAGTTAAAGATTCAAGTTAATAATATTATATAGGGAAAATTGGCAAATCTCCAATATTTTTGCAGAAAAAGCGAATTGGAATATTAACAATGCATTTTCTAATTCCAAATTGATCAACAAATATAATTTAGGTTAACAAACGATAGGTATCCAGGTATTCAGAGAAATTGTCATTATTTTTTTTTTATTTATTTGGTATTTTTGTCTTCTATTTTCCGTCATTTATTCTATAATACATAGTGTAAAAGGCTTTTGCTATAATTACAAGACACCACAAATCACCTCTCATTTCATATCATGCTAAAAAGCATTGATATTTTAGGCTGGATTCAAGAAAATCCTATTTCTCTAAAACTGTATTACATGTATTTTTTTTTTTCTTTTATAGGGTACAAATGTCAACTTTCATAAGACCTTTTCTAAGACTTCCAAAAACCTTGAATCTTATAAAGATGAATAAAATGAAAATTGTTGCATAAAAAGAAATCATTTTCAAGCTTCATTTTGATGCATTATTATATTAATTTATGGAGTTATCCTTTCTGGCTGAGAATCGGATATCCTAAAACAATTATAACGTAGAAATTTTAATCGAAAATCAAACACTGCTTCTGCATGAAGAAAAAAAAAACACTTTATGAATCCACTTTTGACATAATAAGAAATAACTTGGCGCACGTATATGTAACTTGCAGCATGAATTTACTGACTAAAGTACAAATCGGAGTACAACTTAAAGAATGAATAGATTTTTTTTAATCGATAAGAAAATTAATATAAAGCTTGCATGCTGTGTGCCGTCAAAGACCCCTCATACAAATACAGAATGAGATCTATTCTGGTACATAATCAGTAAACATAGATTATTCGTCTGGTATTTTAAAGTTTGAAGTAACCTTTTACTATTGATAAAAAGCGCTGATTAGGATAACAGAAATGGTTTTCGTTTGTTTAAAAGGAAGTTATAAAAGTCTTTACCGGAATACTCAAGTTGTTTAAAAAAAAAAAAAAACATGAACGACAAGCATGCACAATAGAAATCTACTTTTGCTTCTGTTACCAAGAAAAAAAAATGTTGTCACATGACAAAGGAGTTAAAATTTATTGGCTGACCAATTCAATAATTTTTTGTATAGTAACCAACTCGACAGCAAACTAAAACAAAATAGCAGGAAGAAATTCAAGGATTCATACGATCAGGTAATTTAATACTGTAGTTTTCTGTTCCAGCATACATGTACTATATTGTTATACCAGTAACCTTTAGAATTTGTCCTATAAAAATCTATACGAAAAAAAAGTCTAACGTTTCTAGTTATACCTTCAAAAAAATGTGTTCCTATACAAATCTATACGAAAAAGGTATAACATTTTTAATGTTTTGCTGAGCGGGCAATAAAGATCAAATAAAAAAAAAACGACGTTTGACCGCTGAGTGAGATGTTGGACCGCGGTCTCGGTGTACCGCTTACCGCTTACGTCACATAACGGGCGGAGCTTAGTCTCATTTGTATTCGTTGGTGTTCAACGGTTATGGACCTAATGTTACACCATGAAAGACAGTACAAAATACATTTAAGATTAAATGAAAGTGTAACAAAACAATTATTGACTGAGTTCGAGGGCAAAGTGCGTTTTGTCGGACCCTCGAACCAAAGTGTCTGCCTTCGGCCTAACGGCCTCAGGTAGACACTTCGGTTTTTGGGTCCGACAAAACGCTTGTTGTCTTCGAACTCAGTCAGTAAATGTACATGTATAATATTATACGGTGTTTATTTCAATTTTTTTTTTAGAAAAGATTGTGTAGTCTTTATGCATTTACATGTATACCTATTAATCATTCATATGCTGATTCAGGAAAATAGATATACTATAATTGTCTTCCTTTTCAACTATGAAATGTATCTCCATCACTTGGTGGGATTTCTTAGTAGTATCCTTTAATCTCATATGCTGAACTCACAGGTTCTTGAGGACAGGACCCCCCCCCCCCCCCTTCAATAAAGACCCTTGTGCTTTTTCGATTTTTTTATCTTAAAAAATCTTTCATTGCCATATTTGTGTTAATATCTATACCAGCAAATCTAAAAATTACCTAAAACAAACGTTCTATTAAATCTACCCAACATTCTCTATATAAAAATCAACTTATATAGAGAGAGGGTAGATATTTTTATAAAATGTAAGTTTAAGCAAATTTTCTTAATTGATAGGATAGATTATATCACAAATGTGTCATCCATATATAATCTATGTGAAAAAAGTCTAACAGGCACGGGGGTCTATATTGGGGGGGGGGGGGGGGGGGTCCTGTCCTCAAGCACCTGTGACTGAACTCAAAAACAATTCCTCCTCTATAAATATGAAGTCCTAAACTTATGAGTCCCATGCATATGGGTGAATGGTGGGATTTTCAGTCCAACTAACTATCCCACCATTCTCCCAAGGGAGAAAAAAATGTCAGATGGTATATTTTCTCCCATTGGGATTTTTTTTCCTCCAATGAGTTTGTTCAAATGGGATAAATCCCATGAATATTGACAATGAATCATTTTCTCCCAGACATTGTGAAGCAGGGATACATTTATAAACAAATTTGCAATTTTTTTTGTTAAAGTGTCTTTTTTATCACTCCTTGAAAAGGATGGGAAAACGTAATTAAGTTTGGAAAAGTAAACCACACGTTTTAGCTTGAAACCATTCCGTATCAATTACACTAATCAAAGATACCTATTAAGTGTGGGTGGGATGGGGGTTGGGGTCTATTGGCCAATTGAAAGAGAAAAAAAATTAAACATGAAAAAAAAAATTGAAAAAAAAATGTCTATACGCGAAAATCCTATTTAGTTGGGTGGGGGTAGTCTAGATCAAACTTCTTTGAGTATAATTTTAAAACCCTCCCACTAATTACTCTTTTTTTGACTACACTGCAAATTGTGCTTATTTAAAGTGGGAAGCGGGGGGGGGGGGGGGG